>JAUJYZ010000580.1:162500-177536 GCA_033675265.1 Actinostola sp. cb2023
GGCTCACGTATTCTCAAGTCCGCCGCTTTCGGCGTACGAGCAGGATATAACTCCCAAATATATACTCTTCCATATCCTAACATATAAGAGGATCTAAAGTGTACGTTGGGACTTCTGGTAAGATTAATTTCGACATATTTATGCCACGAATTCATCATCTGAAGTCTCTTCAAGGGCAGGAGCGTGACCGGTATTATGAGTAGTACTAGAAGTAATATTTCAAATCCGAGTGAGTGTTTTAGACGTGATTTCTAGATCCAAGTGTCATGAACAATGGCGAGGCGTAGCCGAGCCATTGTTTATGGCACGCGGATCTAGACATCACGTCTAAAACACTCACGAGGTTTTGAAATGGCTTCTCATACTATTCTAAATATTCATGTGCCAGAGAATTATATGAAGAGAAATAATTAAATATAAGACAATACACAAAGTTCCGAATTGTTTAGGCGAGAATTCCACACAGTGGATCGGAATTTTTAAATATTTTCCGGCAATGAATTCAGTATTCAATTCGGCTCTCACATGGTTCAGTGCGAGCGGTAAGCATGGCCGAAGCGCTAGGTTCTAAGCAAAAGAAACGGAGGTTTAAAGAACCTCAAACATTGTAAGAAACAAAAATGGTAGTCGGCCAGTCAATTCCTAAAACTACACAATACAAGACTCGATGGGGTGTACGTATATTTGAGAATTGGAGGAGTCAAAGGAATAATAAGCTCCCAGAATGCGAAGCTACTCCTTTAGGATTAAACGTATCCTTCGTTCAAGCACTGGATACGCCTTTAACTTCAATGACGAAAGCCAGCTTAAATTTCTGGCTTATCAAATTTATCCAAGAGTTAACCGACAAAGATGGAGCTGCATACGTGGAAAAGACGATGTTAGCAAATAATTTGTTGTTTGAAGAGATACTTAGAGACGAATGGAAGAGCTGACTTAAATCCACTGGATACCAAAGACGTTGTGTAAGTATTTACATGTAGTTTGTTTTCTTTTGCCAAGATTAAATTACATGTCGAATATAATATTTACTACTTCTCATACTACATTAAATATTCATGAGACATTGACCAATGAGCGATGTTCTTCGAGGTCACATGTTCATACATTGAAACTGGGGAAGAACAGATTTTTAAATTATGCAAGTGGCGAGGGCGGCATTGAAGCATAGGGAAATTGTGGGGTACGATAATATAGAAGGTTTAGAATTCATTTGCATATCGTATTTAGAACAAATTATCATATCGTATTTAGAACTAATTATCATATCGTATTTAGAACTGATGATAATTAGTTCTAAATACGATATGATAATTAGTTCTAAATACGATATGCAAATGAGTTCTAAACCTTCTATATTGTCTTACCCCACAATTTCCCTATGCTTCAATGCCCTCACCACTTGCATAATTTAAAAATCTGTTCTTCCCCCAGTTTCAATGTATGAACATGTGACCTCGAAGAACATCGCTCATTGGTCAATGTCTCATGAATATTTAATGTAGTATGAGAAACATACGCCGTACATGTTTACCATGTTGTATGGTGACTGATCTGCTCAATAATTATTTTTCGGTATAAAACTAAAAGAAGTTGGATATATCCACGAATCTGATGTATATATATACTTCACAATTTAATAGTCTCCTAATACTACCAGTAAATGTAGTAGTCACGAAATGTACTTCAGGATGACCCGATGCGACTGACCTCTACTGATCAATCTGCTTTGCACGATTGTCAACACACTGCAGTTGTAGGACAACAGATTTTAAAATCCTATCTCATAAATTATATTTTTAGAAAGCAATTAATCTGCAAGAAAACTGTTCATTCTATGCATTTTATTATCAATTTCCAATGATTCTGGTGTTGAAAATTAAAAGTGTCGTAACATGTACTGTGAGTGTCTCGGCGGGAGCCGTGTTCGCCGGGCATTGTAACTTGTTCTTCTACAGTCACAATATAAGCTTTACAATCCTTAAATCTTTCTGGCCCTCGGCTTTCATGAATGCTTCATAAGAAAATCGTTTACTTGGGATATGCTTACAAATCTGTATGCTGCCGATTTGATATGATAACATTTAGATCTCAAATCCATTTGAAGTCGTATAAAGGCCAAGAGTGCAAGACTGACACGAAGTATTCTCAAAAACTTCAGGTTCGTTTAGCATGATATATATCACAGTTCTATCCACTTTAGAAACTTCTGGTGCTAGGTGATGAGCCCTAACTGCCTGAAAAATGTATTGGACGGCTGAATAACAAAATAAGACGAAGAAACATCAATAAAACTGGGTAGTATTTTACAAGACTTTGTATGTGAATGTACGGACGTGTTCAATGGGTTGATTGGATGACGTCACAGAGACCAACCGCTGTCTGTTTATCACGGGCTCGTTTATTCAAAACCAACATGGCGTACAGGTGATTTCGGCCTCTTCTCATGAGGATTTCTCGACACTCTGGACCAAAAACAAAAATGTTTCGTATTTTTATTAGTTTATCTACATACTTTTAGTAGACGCTGGAGAAAAGTCACTCCAAGAAGGGTCGATTTTGATCAGAGTCCCACTTTAATGTATATATATTATTGTTGCATAACATGACATCATCCACTTATACTCGTGTGAATACATTATTCTCAGACCATCACCGTGACTGGGTATACTGGAGTGGAGCGGTTTTTGGTGAAGAATATGATATATATAATAGGTGCAACCTACACTGGGTACCTTACGAGATCCAACACCCAAATGATATGCAAATTGTAAGTATGTATGATTAATTTTCTTCAACTCCCCCTGCCTTAGATCTACCACTGATCCCTTACCGGTGTAGATCTACCACTGATCCCCTTGATCTAGTTATTATTATTATTGATCTGCCCTGATCCCTTACAGTTGTAGATCTGCCACTGATTCCCTTGATGTGCCCTGATCCCTTACAGATGTAGATCTTCCACTGATCCCTTTGATCTCCCACTGATCCCCTAGATCTCCCACTGATCCCCTAGATCTCCCACTGATCCCCTAGATCTTCCACTGATCCCCTAGATCTCCCACTGATCCCCTATATCTTCCACTGATCCCCTATATCTTCCACTGATCCCCTATATCTTCCACTGATCCCCTATCTCCCACTGATCCCCTATATCTTCCACTGATCCCCTATATCTTCCACTGATCCCCTATATCTTCCACTGATCCCCTATCTCCCACTGATCCCCTATATCTTCCACTGATCCCCTATATCTTCCACTGATCCCCTATATCTTCCACTGATCCCCTATATCTTCCACTGATCCCCTATATCTTCCACTGATCCCCTATCTCCCACTGATCCCCTAGATCAATGTTTATCATTGTACTTCCAGTGCTGATGGTACTAAGTATATCAAAGCTAAAGAATGGGGCATCCCATGTGTGAATGCTAAATGGTTAGGCGATATATTATCATGTAAGTATTTTATTGTTAGGGGATAGGGGTCCAGTTATGGGATAGGGGATAGGGATATTGGGATTAGGGGTCCAGTTATGGGATAGGGGATAGGGAATATAGGGATTAGGGGTTCAGTTATGAGATAGGGGATAGGGAATATAGGGATTAGGGTCCAGTTATGGGATAGGGGATAGGGAATATAAGGATTAGGGGTCCAGTTATGGGATGGGGGATAGGGAATATAGGGATTAGGGGTCCAGTTATGGGATAGGGAATATAGGGATTAGGGGTCCAGTTATGGGATGGGGGATAGGGAATATAGGGATTAGGGGTCCAGTTATGGGATAGGGGATAGGGAATATAGGGATTAGGGGTCCAGTTATGGGATAGGGGATAGGGAATATAAGGATTAGGGGTCCAGTTATGGGATAGGGGATAGGGAATATAAGGATTAGGGGTCCAGTTATGGGATAGGGGATAGGGAATATAGGGATTAGGGGTCCAGTTATGGGATAGGGGATAGGGAATATAAGGATTAGGGGTCCAGTTATGGGATAGGGGATAGGGAATATAAGGATTAGGGGTCCAGTTATGGGATAGGGGATAGGGAATATAGGGATTGGGGGTCCAGTTATGGGATAGGGGATAGGGAATATAGGGATTGGGGGTCCAGTTATGGGATAGGGAATATAGGGATTAGGGGTCCAGTTATGGGATAGGGGATAGGGAATATAGGGATTAGGGGTCCAGTTAGGGGATAGGGAATATAGGGATTAGGGGTCCAGTTATGGGATAGGGGATAGGGAATATAGGGATTAGGGTCCAGTTATGGGATAGGGGATAGGGAATATAGGGATTAGGGGTCCAGTTATGGGATAGGGAATATAGGGATTAGGGTCCAGTTATGGGATAGGGGATAGGGAATATAAGGATTAGGGTCCAGTTATGGGATAGGGGATAGGGAATATAGGGATTGGGGGTCCAGTTATGGGATAGGGGATAGGGAATATAGGGATTAGGGTCCAGTTATGGGATGGGGGATAGGGAATATAGGGATTAGGGGTCCAGTTATGGGATGGGGGATAGGGAATATAGGGATTAGGGGTCCAGTTATGGGATAGGGGATAGGGAATATAGGGATTATGGTCCAGTTATGGGATGGGGGATAGGGAATATAGGGATTAGGGGTCCAGTTATGGGATAGGGGATAGGGAATATAGGGATTGGGGGTCCAGTTATGGGATAGGGGATAGGGAATATAGGGATTGGGGGGTCCAGTTATGGGATAGGGGATAGGGAATATAGGGATTAGGGTCCAGTTATGGGATAGGGAATATAGGGATTAGGGGTCCAGTTATGGGATAGGGGATAGGGAATATAAGGATTAGGGGTCCAGTTATGGGATAGGGGATAGGGAATATAAGGATTAGGGGTCCAGTTATGGGATAGGGGATAGGGAATATAGGAATTAGGGTCCAGTTATGGGATAGGGCATAGGGAATATAGGGATTAGGGGTCCAGTTATGGGATGGGGAATAGGGAATATAGGGATTAGGGGTTCAGTTATGAGATAGGGGATAGGGAATATAAGGATTAGGGGTCCAGTTATGGGATAGGGGATAGGGAATATAAGGATTAGGGGTCCAGTTATGGGATAGGGGATAGGGAATATAGGGATTAGGGGTCCAGTTATGGGATAGGGGATAGGGAATATAAGGATTAGGGGTCCAGTTATGGGATAGGGGATAGGGAATATAGGGATTGGGGTCCAGTTATGGGATAGGGGATAGGGAATATAGGGATTAGGGGTCCAGTTATGGGATAGGGGATAGGGAATATAGGGATTAGGGTCCAGTTATGGGATAGGGGATAGGGAATATAGGGATTAGGGTCCAGTTATGGGATAGGGGATAGGGAATATAGGGATTAGGGGTCCAGTTATGGGATAGGGAATATAGGGATTAGGGGTCCAGTTATGGGATAGGGGATAGGGAATATAGGGATTAGGGGTCCAGTTATGGGATAGGGGATAGGGAATATAGAGATTAGGGGTCCAGTTATGGGATAGGGGATAGGGAATATAGGGATTAGGGGTCCAGTTATGGGATGGGGGATAGGGAATATAGGGATTAGGGGTCCAGTTATGGGATAGGGGATAGGGAATATAGAGATTAGGGGTCCAGTTATGGGATAGGGGATAGGGAATATAGGGATTAGGGGTCCAGTTATGGGATAGGGGATAGGGAATATAGGGATTAGGGTCCGGTTATGGGATAGGGGATAGGGAATATAGGGGTCCAGTTATGGGATAGGGGATAGGGAATATAGGGGTCCAGTTATGGGATAGGGGATATGTCTGCTTAGAGAGAGTGTGTGGTGTGTGGATGAGAGAAAGACTATAGGCTGATTTACACGGTACAACTTTTGCCTACAACCATCGCCTACAACTAGCTTACAACATGACTTAGGAGTCGTAAGTAAGCGGTATGGTTGATTTACACGGTACAACTCGTGTTGTAAACATGGCGTGAGCAAGTTGTATGCGATGGTTGTAGGCAAAAGTTGTACCATGTATATCGGCTTTAATAAAACAGCGTAGCAGGGACCAGACAGGCTGTGCCTCTTCGAGAGGTATCTGCATTAAGAAAACCCAGTCAAATGAAGTCCTGTTTAGATTTAATTACGTGTTATGGATGTGTTGTTTTCCATCGGTTGGGTTGCCTGTGTCATCTATAACACAGGAATCCCGTCAGGGAAAAGTGAGTTGCATTCCTGTAAGAATGGTTTGTTTGTATTTTTCAGCTGCTCGAATATTTCCATGTGCTCTCAAGAAGTACTCTGTGTTTGGCAAAGCAGATGATCTGATCTTTGATGAGGAGATTGTCAAGACCCTGTTAGGTGCATTCCTTAATCATCATCATCATCATTATCATCATCATCTTCATTGTCATCATCATCATCATCACCATCATTATTATCATCATCATCATTGTCATTATTATTGTCATCCTCATTGTCATCATCATCATCATCATCATCATCTTCATTGTCATCATCATCATAGTCACCATCATCATCATCATTGTCATTATTATCGTCATCTTCGTCATTATCATCATCCATCATAAATTAATATTGTTATGATCATCGCCATCATCAACATAATCATTATCATCATCATCTTCATTATTGTCATCATTATCATCATCCATCATCGATCGTTATCGTTGATCCCTCATATTGTCCAAGTAGGATGTTAACGAGTCAGAAGCCCGAATGGTGGTGGGGGAGGGGGTTGGTGGTTGGATTAGAGGTCAAATCATTAATGGAATTCTCCTCAACCATTGTTCTTCATTATTCATTAGTAAAATATACTATGTACATATACCTATAACTGTATACATGTGTCTCGTATATATAGTGCCTTGGAAGGACAACATTACTGCTGCTAAGAACGACGCATTATCTAGTCAGGTAAATATTCACGTCTGTTTTCGTTTTGAAAAGCACATTGCTCTCATGGCTACAATCCATTGAGTTGGTTTTGCATTGACTTGTGCTTCGACAGTGAAGAGAAAAGAAGGCAATTAACATTTGTTGGCTGCTTTTTCCTGCCTTATGTTCCCTCATGTGTAGATATTTTGTGTATTAAACTCCTCGTGATTGTAAGCTGCTCGGCTGCCGTGGGCGCCTTTCATATGCAGCCCGAAAAAGTCCTCCATCGGTTGTAAAGCGCATTGAGACAATGTGAAATGCATTATATAAGAACAGTCATTATTTAAGAACAGCCATTATTTGACGTTGAAGATAGTCATCGAGTTCTTTTTCTAGGATTTAAACGAAAAGAAAAGAAAACAAGAGGAGGAGCTACAGGTGTTATGCTGTTTTAATTTTGGATGCATTCGATTAACTTTATTCCAGAATAGCTATTCCACCCGCACGGCCAATGTCTTCATGTAGCTGCACAAATTGTCCTGGCTATTGTTCTTTTATGTAAAAACAATACATAGAACGACAATAGAACAATAGCCAGGACTTTTGTGCAGCTACACGAAGACATAACCCGCGCACGCCAATAGACCTCTGTAGCTTGCTTCAATTGCTTGGTTTCAATCAGCTGTTAAAACTCCTTGAATCTCATTATTTGCTTCAAATGACGGGCAAACACTGCCCTCCATGTGCTATCAACCAGAGAGTATTGTATTGAAAAGGTGCAATTCAGCTGATGAAAATTCCTCACGAGGCCGGAAGTGACGTCTAATGAAATTCAAGCAATATTGAACCAAGAATGTTAATCCCAAGAGATGTGAACTGGGAAATACATTGATGCAAGCTAAAGAGGTCTGTAGGAATAGCGACTCATTCGAACGGTTATTTAGGTTTATTCTATTTCTTCCTATTCTCTACTTTCTCATAGCACATAATGCTTTGCGCCTTGAGGGGTAATACAAAAGAAAATGGGAGCTTTCTGTCAACCATGTAATTATGCAACACCATTTTCTTTTGTATTACCCCCCAAGGCGCAAAGCATTATGTGTTATGAGAAAGTAGAGAATTCTGGAATAAGGTCAATCAAAGTTCCCGGCGCCATCTTGAAAGGTAGCCGAGCCTTTGCATCAAAGCGAGACCAACGGCGACCTTGCAATGACCGTTGGTCTCGCTTTGATGCAAAGGCTCGGCTACCTTTCAAGATGGCGCCGGGAACTGTAAAAAGGTGTATTGTGAATGCCATTGTTACTCTGTGTTCTTGTACATGTTGATTGTTTCTTGATATTGATTTTATTTATTACTTATTTGTTTACTAATTGTTTGTCTTGTTTATACCAATTATGTTCAGGACGCTGACATTCAAATTCAAACCAAAAGACAAAGGTTTGTAACATTTAATTCATTTTTTATATATTTTCGTTATTGTTAATACAAACGGAACCACCACTATCACTACCATCATCATCATCGTCAGTAATCATCATCAATCATCATCATCAACAAAAATCATCAACAGTAATCATCAATCATTATCAATCATCATCATCAATCATTATCATCAGTAATCATCGTCAATCATCATCAATCATTATCATCAGTAATCATCGTCAATCATTGTCATCATCAGTCATCATCAACCGTCATCATCATCAATTATCATCATCAGACATCAATCATAAATCACCATCAGTAATCATCAGCCATCATCATCAGCATATAATCATCAATCATCAGTCATCAATCATCATATTTGCTTTTCTCTATTCTTTCAGACTATCCAACTCAGCAACTATTGAAGTCAACTGCAATACTCCCCACGTGTTATTTACGGGTTTAACTATCGGCAAGTCAGCATCACTAATCAAGGTACATTATTGAAATCAGAGAACATTTGGACTGCTTTCCTTGTGCATTTGTAATTCCCGCCAAAACTGAACATCACGTCTGTGGCGAATATATTGGAAGACTGGGTACGAGTGTTATAACCATTGAGATAGCAGTTCTTCAATGTTGACAATATTATCTCCAATTTAAACACTGTCTAGCCTATCCAATGTGCTGGAGAAAGAACGTTGAATCCATTCAAGTGATATTTCCACTAGTCTTTCATCAAAGGCAAACACCTCGAAAAACTTGTAACTAATTCAGCCAATCAAAACACTCGAACCCAGCCTTTCAACATTTGCCACAGACTGGGAACAAGGAACACGGTTGTAATAGTCTCGTTTCTTGTTATACAACTGTAGATGTTGTCAGAACTGGGTGGAGTAGCTGCAAGTTCACCTCGGACGTGTACTCATCTCGTGGCGACTAAAGTGAGTATGACAAGTTTGTCCTCTGTTTTCAACCAAAGCGGGAAATTCCCATTCAAACAGAAACATGACTTAGTAGTAAACTCCCATGAGATAGTAGGGCTCTGCATACAAGAGATTGAATAGTGGTGATAATACAAGCATCAAGAGTTCCAGACTTCCGGTACGCGCGCAATGCATTGTGAGATTATTACAAAGGAAAAGTGAGCATCAAGTGAACAAAAACATAGCTTGGGCTCCCTGTGTCTAGAATTGGTGCTCACTTTTCCTTTGTAATAATCTCACAATGCATTGCGCGCGTGCCGGAAGTCTGGAACTCTTGATGCTTGTATGAGGACTGGCAAAATGATTATGATGATGTCATGTGATGGTGATGATGATGATGATGTTAATTATGATGACGACGATGTTAGTGCTAGTTGTAGTGATGATGAAAAACCATTGTGATGATGATGTCATGTGATGATGATGATGATGTCATGTGATGATGATCATGATCATGATGTAATATGATGGTGATGATGATGATGATGTCATGTGATGATGATGATTATGATGATGATGTCATGTGATGATGATGATGTTATGTGATGATGATGATGATGATGATGTTAATTATGATGACGATGTTAGTGCTAGTTGTAGTGATGATGAAAAATCATTGTGATGATGACGATGATGATGATGTCATATCTTTCAAGTAGACATCAAGGGAGTCCTTATACTTGTACACATCGAACACATTTACCCGTCAAGCAATGGTGACACATTCTATCAAAACCACAACGACCATTATAACATATCTAACATACAACGCGCGCTCTGATTGGCTAATAGAGCGTGCACCAATTCTCCATGGATGCACGCTAATGACGTCATGGAAAATCACTTGCCAACTTTGTTGTTCAAATAGTTTCATGAACTGAAAAGACGCTTCAAAGAGCGAAATGAACCTCAAAAAAGACAGGGAAAACAATGCATTTAAAGGAATTACGCTTTATCATTCTAAAAAGAAGTCAAGTGCCACGGCATATTTCAAATATCGGAGAAAAAAGATGTGGAAATTCTGAAGTTTTTGGTGTTTGTAAATGTCGCTTCGTTGTGATTCAACAAGACTCGATCGAGTGAAGCTGCAGGGTTTACCAAAATCAATCTGTAGAAACTCACCATATTCTGATTCGCTACAGCTCAATATGGCCATTGAAATGAACTGAGATTGACTACAAGACTACAACACTCGTTTCTTCGACTGAGTCCAAACTACACAACTGTAAGGAAGTCTTACTGTACACAGTCGATGATTGAAGCTTGGGAAACGTGCAAACGTCGAATTCTCAACCATCTCCAAACTAGCAAATGAAAAGGGATCTCAAAATGTCTACAAGAAATGTTAATGGATTTTCAAAGAGGATTCAATTTGTGCCATCGTTCAAAAACAAACCTGTTTCTTTGCCGAAAACTTGCAAAGAATTTTAGCTCAAATCGCAAGTACTCAACGACAACGGTCAAGTACAACAATCAGATTTTTATCAAAAACTTTTGTAATGTATTTACTTTAAAAACTTTGTACTTATTTCATTCAGAGCTCGACTAGTATGAAAATGACCGAATATGTGGTGTTAATTTGCCGTTTTTATAATTAACTTATTGAGCTTTTTCTTTACGTTGGTATGTAAGTCTTAACTCATCGCGCGATCGGCCAAGAAAGTTAGTTTTCTAAAATAAAATAAACAAATAATTATCTAACATTTGATTGTGGCTATGTTATAAAAGGATTGGTGAACGCCTAGCGTGCATCTGTCGAGTTTTAGATGCACTTTGGTCCCGGTTGCTAAGCACTCAAGAAGCTAGAGTCGCACTCGGCTTCGCCTCGTTGCGACTCTTTCGCTTCTTTCGTGCTTAGCAACCTCCCGCGTGCATCTAAAACTCGACAGATGCACGCTAGGCGCTATGTTCACCAATCCTTTATGCGTCCTCTCTTTTTTACACAAATTGTTGAAAAGTATTGCTGTCTCATTTCAACAGATTGTTCGAACGGCCAAGTTCCTGTCCGCCATTTTCTGTCTGCCAGTTTATCGTTTACGCCCGACTGGCTGGAAAAAAGCTACGAGGCCAAGAAAACTTTATAGGTTAGTAGATTGCCCCAACTCTAACCTGAGTATCCGGCCTTCAAAAAGGAAAGGGAGGGGGAGAGACCCGGGGAGAAGAGAGAGGAGGAAGGGCTTGTTCCCCCTTCTCTTCCCACTTTCTTTTTCTTCTCTCCCTCCGATCCGCCAAAAAAGCCTGATACTCAGGTTACCCCAACTCCCCCTCCATACCACCCCTGGTTTGCTGTACGTGAACGTGGTATTGTGAAGTTTGTGAGGTTCGTAAGTTCCTACTCGGTTGTATACAACTGAACACGTGTTTTTAAACACTCAAGCTGATTAAAGATACTTGATTAAAACTACGAAACTTTCGCAGCCAGAGGGCTGAATTACATAATTGATGATACATAAGTGATGATGATGACGATGATGATGAGTGATTATTCTTACGATTTAAAGACTAAACGTAGTGATGTGTAGTAGTCCAGCACTGGCCCCACCCTTTCTCAATAGCTATAATCAAATATACTGGTGCGCGAAAGAAACATAAAGACTACGAGAAGCGCGCGCCATAATCCTAAGGAAATCGTCTCTCTCTACCCAGCTCTTCTCTTCTGCTCTTTTGACCGCGCGCGTAGATAAAAGTGGGTCCAGTTCTGGACTAAGTCTGCAGTTTGATGGTCAATGGAGAGTGACACCCAAAACACTCGTCACTCTTCCAGTCATTGCCTTCTTAATCAAATTGGTGTGCGCACTTTCAATGTTTTCCAAGACCCAAAAGCTGTTTTTCTCTCAAAGATCTTGAAACTGAAAAGGAGTACAAGATGGATTTGTTGACATCAATCGAAACGAGCTCAGTCTAGGCCATTACTAGACGGCATTAAGGTTTATAAATGCAACTCAGAATGTACAACCAACACCGTCATCTTTGAATCAGGAGATCGTAGAGGCTGCAGGCAGGGCCAAGTGAGTGGGATTATTATGATGATGATTATGCTATGATGATGATTGGTGCTACTGTCTATGATGATGATGTGATTGATGATGATTTCTGATGATGAGTTGGTGATGCTGATGCGGTGATTACTGATGATGACGATGATTATGATTATTATTGATGATTCACGATGATTATGATGATGATGATGATTATGATCATGATTCATTAATTATTATGATCATTATGATCATGATTATGATTATGATGATTGCATGATGATGATTATTATGATGATGCTGATGATGGTGGATTTATGATCATGATTATTATGATCGACAGTAATGATGATGATAATGATGAGTATGGTGATTACGGTTCCAATGATGAGTGGTGACAACCAACGAAGACAATTTTTTATACAACCCAATTCAATAATTGGTAGAGGTGGAGGTGGCGATGGCGGAGGTGGTGGCGGAGGTGGAAGTGGCGCGATAATGAGGGATGTGGTGTTTTGTTTGGTGGTACTGATGCTGGTGATTGTGGTGTAATGATCAGAATAATAAGAAATACACTGTAATAATAAGAAGAATACTTTTATAGTGATACTTTTTATAGTGATACATTTAAAATTTATAGTGATACTTTTATTGTTGATAGTGGTGTTTTATGATGAGGATATTTCAGTATTATAAAATGATGATATTGTCAGTGGTAGACTGTAACTGTCAACAGGTGATTGTTTTTTATTTATTCTGTTTCGGTTTCTCAGTTTTGTGACAGACATTCTCTCTAAGACGATGCTGGGCATCTTTAAAGAGATGAATTTAAAAAAACTAAAGAAGTAAGAACTGATGTGAATGTAAAATGTCCCCATGAGATATGAGATGGCGGAAACGGATCCAATTTATTTTCGCAAGGGACTGGGATTTATAAGGGCACACACATCCACACCAACATTCGGTGGCACTTCGCTGACATTTTCGGTGATACTTCGGTGGCACTTCGGTGACATTTCGGTGGTAACCTCGGTGGGCCACTTTTAACATTTTTGTGTGTCACTTCGGTGACATTTACTTCGGTATCATTTTCGTGACATTCGGTGGCACTTCGGTGAACTTCGGTATCATTTCGGTGACATTTCGGTGGTACCTCGGTGGCACTTCATCAACACCAGAAATGAGCCGTTATTTTTTTTTTTGTGCACTCGATAGAATCCCTTGAACCCAGACTCCAAATCACAGCCCATGTACAATACAGCAAAAGTAGGTACTATTCGAGTACGGACCTAAAAATGTATTTTTATTTTCTGCAGGGGACACCCAGCTTTTATTGTCATCACAGTGTCAAGATGATGATCTAAAAGCTTATGCAACCCCTTTTATAAAAGTGGCATTGGTGGGATGAGTTGTAAAACGGGGCGGGTTTAAACCAGTTTAAACCAGGGTGCATGGTACCATTACCGATACTCGTAAAAACCCGGAAATTCCGGTTTGAAAAAAAAAAGGTATGTGCCATTCCGATCGGAAAGTTTTGTTAGGGGAAAACTCAGTCTAATGGTACACACGAATCTACGAAAAAAAACGGAAAAGAGTGGAAAATGTGGGATTATCTCAATCGCTAGACCGTCCGAGTTTTAACGAAACCTTTCCGATCGTGAAGGACACCATACCATTTTGTGTTTTTGCCAACCGAATTTTCCCGTGGTTTTTTCCGATAAATGGTAAGCACCCCAGAAAGCATTCCATTGAGTATTTGGAGGCCTAAAAAATTAATAAGGGAGTTTTAAGATTTGCAAAAATCTAGCGACGGCGGACGTCAATCGGAAGTGTAAATAACTTCCTTGGGTTTGGAGTTTTCATATCTTCATAGTTGGTATTCCCCTGTGGATGAAGTACAACCTCCAAACAGGCTTAGGCTTGGACTAATCTCTAATGTACGAAATCCCGAACAGAAGTTTATCTACACTTCCGGTTGACCGTCGTCGTCCGTAAGTTTTTTGTAAATCTAAGGTTTTGAAGGGATTCCTGGTGGTAGGGAGGGTGTCTAAGGACCACTGCAGCTCGTTTCCTGGAGTTTAATGATAGAGAGAACGATGGGCTTTTTACACTATTCAATCGCTAACGCGAACCGTGATTCGTCGAACAAGGATTGGCTTAGTTGGTTTGCTCTAGAACCCTCACAATTCTTGTTTCGACTTCCCTCTAATCCGTGTAGCTCCGCGCCGCTTTAAGTAACCTTAAACGGACCACTGATGAGGAAGGGGCTCCTCAAATCACTTACCAGAAAGCACTACGGTAGAACATCTGTAGTTTTTTAGGACAATAAATTTTGTATCTCCACTTAGAAAATCTAATTCAATGCTATAATATACGAACACAAACAAACGCCAACCAAACAGCAAGCTCGTGCGTGCAACAACTGAACAAGCTCGAGCCAGAGTTACGAATATAGAGAACATTAGATCTATATTTTGTTCAGTTTGTTTTGTCTTGTTGGACTTTGTAGATATCCGACAGTAACAGAGTATCATTCTAGCTGGTGTACGACTCATAACTCGATACGAAACGTATCCTTGTTATTTTTAAGTTGCCTGTTTTTTTACTAGTGACCGCAAGCATTAGAGGGCCTTACGTCACTGAAAACGGACCTAGCGCAAGTTACAATACCTGTCGCAAGGATCCACGTTTTCCCTTTCCGCTGATGCTGCTAACGGTCAATGGAAAAAAGTTATTTGGTCGGGGTGCGTATAATGATATATTGTCCCCTC
>JAUJYZ010001483.1:0-177101 GCA_033675265.1 Actinostola sp. cb2023
GTAACGATCAAGTCAACAACTACACATGTACCTGTGCAGCAGGGTACGCTGGACGGAATTGTGAATTGAGTAAGTAGTTTGCGACTTTTTCTGTTTTGGAACAGTTTGGGTGTGTTTTCTAGCAATGCGAAGGAGATGTTTGTAACGAAACTACTACGAATGTTCAAGTTTTGTTGACATTTGTATTTTACAGATATTGACAATTGCGCAGATAATCCTTGTCGACATAATGCAACGTGTAACGATCAAGTCAACAACTACACATGTACCTGTGCAGCAGGGTACGCTGGACGGAATTGTGAATTGAGTAAGTAGTTTGCGACTTTTTCTGTTTTGGAACAGTTTGGGTGTGTTTTCTAACAATGCGCAGGAGATGTTTGTAACGAAACTACTACGAATGTTCAAGTTTGGGTTTTATTTGTATTTTGCAGATATTGACAATTGCGCAGATAATCCTTGTCGACATAATGCCACGTGTAACGATCAAGTCAACAACTACACATGTACCTGTGCAGCAGGGTACGCTGGACGGAATTGTGAATTGAGTAAGTAGTTTGCGACTTTTTCTGTTTTGGAACAGTTTGGGTGTGTTTTCTAACAATGCGCAGGAGATGTTTGTAACGAAACTACTACGAATGTTCAAGTTTGGGTTATATTTGTATTTTGCAGATATTGACAATTGCGCAGATAATCCTTGTCGACATAATGCAACGTGTAACGATCAAGTCAACAACTACACATGTACCTGTGCAGCAGGGTACGCTGGACGGAATTGTGAATTGAGTAAGTAGTTTCGCGACTTTTTCTCTTTTGGAACAGTTTGGGTGTGTTTTCTAACAATGCGCAGGAGATGTTTGTAACGAAACTACTACGAATGTTCAAGTTTGGGTTATATTTGTATTTTGCAGATATTGACAATTGCGCAGATAATCCTTGTCGACATAATGCAACGTGTAACGATCAAGTCAACAACTACACATGTACCTGTGCAGCAGGGTACGCTGGACGGAATTGTGAATTGAGTAAGTAGTTTGCGACTTTTTCTGTTTTGGAACAGTTTGGGTGTGTTTTCTAGCAATGCGAAGGAGATGTTTGTAACGAAACTACTACGAATGTTCAAGTTTTGGTTGACATTTTTATTTTACAGATATTGACAATTGCGCAGATAATCCTTGTCGACATAATGCCACGTGTAACGATCAAGTCAACAACTACACATGTACCTGTGCAGCAGGGTACGCTGGACGGAATTGTGAATTGAGTAAGTAGTTTGCGACTTTTTCTGTTTTGGAACAGTTTGGGTGTGTTTTCTAGCAATGCGCAGGAGATGTTTGTAACGAAACTACTACGAATGTTTAAGTTTTATTGACATTTGTATTTTGACAGATATTGACAATTGCGCAGATAATCCTTGTCGACATAATGCAACGTGTAACGATCAAGTCAACAACTACACATGTACCTGTGCAGCAGGGTACGCTGGACGGAATTGTGAATTGAGTAAGTAGTTTGCGACTTTTTCTGTTTTGGAACAGTTTGGGTGTGTTTTCTAGCAATGCGCAGGAGATGTTTGTAATTAAACTACTACTAATGTTCAAGTTTTGTTGACATTTGTATTTTACAGATATTGACAATTGCGCAGATAATCCTTGTCGACATAATGCAACGTGTAACGATCAAGTCAACAACTACACATGTACCTGTGCAGCAGGGTACGCTGGACGGAATTGTGAATTGAGTAAGTAGTTCGCGACTTTTTTCTCTTTTGGAACAGTTTGGGTGTGTTTTCTAACAATGCGCAGGAGATGTTTGTAACGAAACTACTACGAATGTTCAAGTTTGGGTTATATTTGTATTTTGCAGATATTGACAATTGCGCAGATAATCCTTGTCGACATAATGCAACGTGTAACGATCAAGTCAACAACTACACATGTACCTGTGCAGCAGGGTACGCTGGACGGAATTGTGAATTGAGTAAGTAGTTTGCGACTTTTTCTGTTTTGGAACAGTTTGGGTGTGTTTTCTAGCAATGCGCAGGAGATGTTTGTAACGAAACTACTACTAATGTTCAAGTTTTGTTGACATTTGTATTTTACAGATATTGACAATTGCGCAGATAATCCTTGTCGACATAATGCAACGTGTAACGATCAAGTCAACAACTACACATGTACCTGTGCAGCAGGGTACGCTGGACGGAATTGTGAATTGAGTAAGTAGTTCGCGACTTTTTCTCTTTTGGAACAGTTTGGGTGTGTTTTCTAACAATGCGCAAGGATGATGTTTGTAACGAAACTACTACGAATGTTCAAGTTTGGGTTATATTTGTATTTTGCAGATATTGACAATTGCGCAGATAATCCTTGTCGACATAATGCAACGTGTAACGATCAAGTCAACAACTACACATGTACCTGTGCAGCAGGGTACGCTGGACGGAATTGTGAATTGAGTAAGTAGTTTGCGACTTTTTCTGTTTTGGAACAGTTTGGGTGTGTTTTCTAGCAATGCGCAGGAGATGTTTGTAACGAAACTACTACGAATGTTCAAGTTTTGTTGACATTTGTATTTTACAGATATTGACAATTGCGCAGATAATCCTTGTCGACATAATGCAACGTGTAACGATCAAGTCAACAACTACACATGTACATGTGCAGCAGGGTACGCTGGACGGAATTGTGAATTGAGTAAGTAGTTTGCGACTTTTTCTGTTTTGGAACAGTTTGGGTGTGTTTTCTAGCAATGCGCAGGAGATGTTTGTAACGAAACTACTACGAATGTTCAAGTTTTGTTGACATTTTTATTTTACAGATATTGACAATTGCGCAGATAATCCTTGTCGACATAATGCCACGTGTAACGATCAAGTCAACAACTACACATGTACCTGTGCAGCAGGGTACGCTGGACGGAATTGTGAATTGAGTAAGTAGTTTGCGACTTTTTCTGTTTTGGAACAGTTTGGGTGTGTTTTCTAGCAATGCGTAGGAGATGTTTGTAACGAAACTACTACGAATGTTTAAGTTTTATTGACATTTGTATTTGACAGATATTGACAATTGCGCAGATAATCCTTGTCGACATAATGCAACGTGTAACGATCAAGTCAACAACTACACATGTACCTGTGCAGCAGGGTACGCTGGACGGAATTGTGAATTGAGTAAGTAGTTTGCGACTTTTTCTGTTTTGGAACAGTTTGGGTGTGTTTTCTAGCAATGCGCAGGAGATGTTTGTAATTAAACTACTACTAATGTTCAAGTTTTGTTGACATTTGTATTTTACAGATATTGACAATTGCGCAGATAATCCTTGTCGACATAATGCAACGTGTAACGATCAAGTCAACAACTACACATGTACCTGTGCAGCAGGGTACGCTGGACGGAATTGTGAATTGAGTAAGTAGTTCGCGACTTTTTCTCTTTTGGAACAGTTTGGGTGTGTTTTCTAACAATGCGCAGGAGATGTTTGTAACGAAACTACTACGAATGTTCAAGTTTGGGTTATATTTGTATTTTGCAGATATTGACAATTGCGCAGATAATCCTTGTCGACATAATGCAACGTGTAACGATCAAGTCAACAACTACACATGTACCTGTGCAGCAGGGTACGCTGGACGGAATTGTGAATTGAGTAAGTAGTTTGCGACTTTTTCTGTTTTGGAACAGTTTGGGTGTGTTTTCTAGCAATGCGAAGGAGATGTTTGTAACGAAACTACTACGAATGTTCAAGTTTTGTTGACATTTGTATTTTACAGATATTGACAATTGCGCAGATAATCCTTGTCGACATAATGCAACGTGTAACGATCAAGTCAACAACTACACATGTACCTGTGCAGCAGGGTACGCTGGACGGAATTGTGAATTGAGTAAGTAGTTCGCGACTTTTTCTCTTTTGGAACAGTTTGGGTGTGTTTTCTAACAATGCGCAGGAGATGTTTGTAACGAAACTACTACGAATGTTCAAGTTTGGGTTATATTTGTATTTTGCAGATATTGACAATTGCGCAGATAATCCTTGTCGACATAATGCAACGTGTAACGATCAAGTCAACAACTACACATGTACCTGTGCAGCAGGGTACGCTGGACGGAATTGTGAATTGAGTAAGTAGTTTGCGACTTTTTCTGTTTTGGAACAGTTTGGGTGTGTTTTCTAGCAATGCGCAGGAGATGTTTGTAACGAAACTACTACGAATGTTCAAGTTTTGTTGACATTTTTATTTTACAGATATTGACAATTGCGCAGATAATCCTTGTCGACATAATGCCACGTGTAACGATCAAGTCAACAACTACACATGTACCTGTGCAGCAGGGTACGCTGGACGGAATTGTGAATTGAGTAAGTAGTTTGCGACTTTTTCTGTTTTGGAACAGTTTGGGTGTGTTTTCTAGCAATGCGCAGGAGATGTTTGTAACGAAACTACTACGAATGTTCAAGTTTTGTTGACATTTGTATTTTACAGATATTGACAATTGCGCAGATAATCCTTGTCGACATAATGCAACGTGTAACGATCAAGTCAACAACTACACATGTACCTGTGCAGCAGGGTACGCTGGACGGAATTGTGAATTGAGTAAGTAGTTTGCGACTTTTTCTGTTTTGGAACAGTTTGGGTGTGTTTTCTAGCAATGCGCAGGAGATGTTTGTAACGAAACTACTACGAATGTTCAAGTTTTGTTGACATTTGTATTTTACAGATATTGACAATTGCGCAGATAATCCTTGTCGACATAATGCAACGTGTAACGATCAAGTCAACAACTACACATGTACCTGTGCAGCAGGGTACGCTGGACGGAATTGTGAATTGAGTAAGTAGTTTGCGACTTTTTCTGTTTTGGAACAGTTTGGGTGTGTTTTCTAGCAATGCGCAGGAGATGTTTGTAACGAAACTACTACTAATGTTCAAGTTTTGTTGACATTTGTATTTTACAGATATTGACAATTGCGCAGATAATCCTTGTCGACATAATGCAACGTGTAACGATCAAGTCAACAACTACACATGTACCTGTGCAGCAGGGTACGCTGGACGGAATTGTGAATTGAGTAAGTAGTTTGCGACTTTTTCTGTTTTGGAACAGTTTGGGTGTGTTTTCTAGCAATGCGCAGGAGATGTTTGTAACGAAACTACTACGAATGTTCAAGTTTTGTTGATATTTGTATTTTACAGATATTGACAATTGCGCAGATAATCCTTGTCGACATAATGCAACGTGTAACGATCAAGTCAACAACTACACATGTACCTGTGCAGCAGGGTACGCTGGACGGAATTGTGAATTGAGTAAGTAGTTTGCGACTTTTTCTGTTTTGGAACAGTTTGGGTGTGTTTTCTAGCAATGCGCAGGAGATGTTTGTAACGAAACTACTACGAATGTTCAAGTTTTGTTGACATTTGTATTTTACAGATATTGACAATTGCGCAGATAATCCTTGTCGACATAATGCAACGTGTAACGATCAAGTCAACAACTACACATGTACCTGTGCAGCAGGGTACGCTGGACGGAATTGTGAATTGAGTAAGTAGTTTGCGACTTTTTCTGTTTTGGAACAGTTTGGGTGTGTTTTCTAACAATGCGCAGGAGATGTTTGTAACGAAACTACTACGAATGTTCAAGTTTTGTTACATTTGTATTTTGCAGATATTGACAATTGCGCAGATAATCCTTGTCGACATAATGCAACGTGTAACGATCAAGTCAACAACTACACATGTACCTGTGCAGCAGGGTACGCTGGACGGAATTGTGAATTGAGTAAGTAGTTCGCGACTTTTTCTCTTTTGGAACAGTTTGGGTGTGTTTTCTAACAATGCGCAGGAGATGTTTGTAACGAAACTACTACGAATGTTCAAGTTTGGGTTATATTTGTATTTTGCAGATATTGACAATTGCGCAGATAATCCTTGTCGACATAATGCAACGTGTAACGATCAAGTCAACAACTACACATGTACCTGTGCAGCAGGGTACGCTGGACGGAATTGTGAATTGAGTAAGTAGTTTGCGACTTTTTCTGTTTTGGAACAGTTTGGGTGTGTTTTCTAGCAATGCGCAGGAGATGTTTGTAACGAAACTACTACGAATGTTCAAGTTTTGTTGACATTTGTATTTTACAGATATTGACAATTGCGCAGATAATCCTTGTCGACATAATGCCAACGTGTAACGATCAAGTCAACAACTACACATGTACCTGTGCAGCAGGGTACGCTGGACGGAATTGTGAATTGAGTAAGTAGTTTGCGACTTTTTCTGTTTTGGAACAGTTTGGGTGTGTTTTCTAGCAATGCGCAGGAGATGTTTGTAACGAAACTACTACGAATGTTCAAGTTTTGTTGACATTTGTATTTTACAGATATTGACAATTGCGCAGATAATCCTTGTCGACATAATGCCACGTGTAACGATCAAGTCAACAACTACACATGTACCTGTGCAGCAGGGTACGCTGGACGGAATTGTGAATTGAGTAAGTAGTTTGCGACTTTTTCTGTTTTGGAACAGTTTGGGTGTGTTTTCTAGCAATGCGCAGGAGATGTTTGTAACGAAACTACTACTAATGTTCAAGTTTTGTTGACATTTGTATTTTACAGATATTGACAATTGCGCAGATAATCCTTGTCGACATAATGCCACGTGTAACGATCAAGTCAACAACTACACATGTACCTGTGCAGCAGGGTACGCTGGACGGAATTGTGAATTGAGTAAGTAGTTTGCGACTTTTTCTGTTTTGGAACAGTTTGGGTGTGTTTTCTAGCAATGCGCAGGAGATGTTTGTAACGAAACTACTACGAATGTTCAAGTTTTGTTGACATTTGTATTTTACAGATATTGACAATTGCGCAGATAATCCTTGTCGACATAATGCAACGTGTAACGATCAAGTCAACAACTACACATGTACCTGTGCAGCAGGGTACGCTGGACGGAATTGTGAATTGAGTAAGTAGTTTGCGACTTTTTCTGTTTTGGAACAGTTTGGGTGTGTTTTCTAGCAATGCGCAGGAGATGTTTGTAACGAAACTACTACGAATGTTCAAGTTTTGTTGACATTTGTATTTTACAGATATTGACAATTGCGCAGATAATCCTTGTCGACATAATGCAACGTGTAACGATCAAGTCAACAACTACACATGTACCTGTGCAGCAGGGTACGCTGGACGGAATTGTGAATTGAGTAAGTAGTTTGCGACTTTTTCTGTTTTGGAACAGTTTGGGTGTGTTTTCTAACAATGCGCAGGAGATGTTTGTAACGAAACTACTACGAATGTTCAAGTTTGGGTTATATTTGTATTTTGCAGATATTGACAATTGCGCAGATAATCCTTGTCGACATAATGCAACGTGTAACGATCAAGTCAACAACTACACATGTACCTGTGCAGCAGGGTACGCTGGACGGAATTGTGAATTGAGTAAGTAGTTTGCGACTTTTTCTGTTTTGGAACAGTTTGGGTGTGTTTTCTAGCAATGCGCAGGAGATGTTTGTAACGAAACTACTACGAATGTTCAAGTTTTGTTGACATTTGTATTTTACAGATATTGACAATTGCGCAGATAATCCTTGTCGACATAATGCCACGTGTAACGATCAAGTCAACAACTACACATGTACCTGTGCAGCAGGGTACGCTGGACGGAATTGTGAATTGAGTAAGTAGTTTGCGACTTTTTCTGTTTTGGAACAGTTTGGGTGTGTTTTCTAGCAATGCGCAGGAGATGTTTGTAACGAAACTACTACGAATGTTCAAGTTTTGTTGACATTTGTATTTTACAGATATTGACAATTGCGCAGATAATCCTTGTCGACATAATGCCACGTGTAACGATCAAGTCAACAACTACACATGTACCTGTGCAGCAGGGTACGCTGGACGGAATTGTGAATTGAGTAAGTAGTTTGCGACTTTTTCTGTTTTGGAACAGTTTGGGTGTGTTTTCTAGCAATGCGCAGGAGATGTTTGTAACGAAACTACTACGAATGTTCAAGTTTTGTTGACATTTGTATTTTACAGATATTGACAATTGCGCAGATAATCCTTGTCGACATAATGCAACGTGTAACGATCAAGTCAACAACTACACATGTACCTGTGCAGCAGGGTACGCTGGACGGAATTGTGAATTGAGTAAGTAGTTTGCGACTTTTTCTGTTTTGGAACAGTTTTGGGTGTGTTTTCTAGCAATGCGCAGGAGATGTTTGTAATTAAACTACTACTAATGTTCAAGTTTTGTTGACATTTGTATTTTACAGATATTGACAATTGCGCAGATAATCCTTGTCGACATAATGCCACGTGTAACGATCAAGTCAACAACTACACATGTACCTGTGCAGCAGGGTACGCTGGACGGAATTGTGAATTGAGTAAGTAGTTTGCGACTTTTTCTGTTTTGGAACAGTTTGGGTGTGTTTTCTAGCAATGCGCAGGAGATGTTTGTAACGAAACTACTACGAATGTTCAAGTTTTGTTGACATTTGTATTTTACAGATATTGACAATTGCGCAGATAATCCTTGTCGACATAATGCAACGTGTAACGATCAAGTCAACAACTACACATGTACCTGTGCAGCAGGGTACGCTGGACGGAATTGTGAATTGAGTAAGTAGTTTGCGACTTTTTCTGTTTTGGAACAGTTTGGGTGTGTTTTCT
The DNA here is from genome assembly GCA_033675265.1 of Actinostola sp. cb2023. Taxonomy (NCBI): domain Eukaryota; kingdom Metazoa; phylum Cnidaria; class Anthozoa; order Actiniaria; family Actinostolidae; genus Actinostola; species Actinostola sp. cb2023. The sequence continues at coordinate 8,696 of JAUJYZ010001483.1, forward strand.
AACAATGCGCAGGAGATGTTTGTAACGAAACTACTACGAATGTTCAAGTTTTGTTGACATTTGTATTTTACAGATATTGACAATTGCGCAGATAATCCTTGTCGACATAATGCAACGTGTAACGATCAAGTCAACAACTACACATGTACCTGTGCAGCAGGGTACGCTGGACGGAATTGTGAATTGAGTAAGTAGTTTGCGACTTTTTCTGTTTTGGAACAGTTTGGGTGTGTTTTCTAGCAATGCGCAGGAGATGTTTGTAACGAAACTACTACGAATGTTCAAGTTTTGTTGACATTTGTATTTTACAGATATTGACAATTGCGCAGATAATCCTTGTCGACATAATGCCACGTGTAACGATCAAGTCAACAACTACACATGTACCTGTGCAGCAGGGTACGCTGGACGGAATTGTGAATTGAGTAAGTAGTTTGCGACTTTTTCTGTTTTGGAACAGTTTGGGTGTGTTTTCTAGCAATGCGCAGGAGATGTTTGTAACGAAACTACTACGAATGTTCAAGTTTTGTTGACATTTGTATTTTACAGATATTGACAATTGCGCAGATAATCCTTGTCGACATAATGCCACGTGTAACGATCAAGTCAACAACTACACATGTACCTGTGCAGCAGGGTACGCTGGACGGAATTGTGAATTGAGTAAGTAGTTTGCGACTTTTTCTGTTTTGGAACAGTTTGGGTGTGTTTTCTAGCAATGCGCAGGAGATGTTTGTAACGAAACTACTACGAATGTTCAAGTTTTGTTGACATTTGTATTTTACAGATATTGACAATTGCGCAGATAATCCTTGTCGACATAATGCCACGTGTAACGATCAAGTCAACAACTACACATGTACCTGTGCAGCAGGGTACGCTGGACGGAATTGTGAATTGAGTAAGTAGTTTGCGACTTTTTCTGTTTTGGAACAGTTTGGGTGTGTTTTCTAGCAATGCGCAGGAGATGTTTGTAACGAAACTACTACGAATGTTCAAGTTTTGTTGACATTTGTATTTTACAGATATTGACAATTGCGCAGATAATCCTTGTCGACATAATGCAACGTGTAACGATCAAGTCAACAACTACACATGTACCTGTGCAGCAGGGTACGCTGGACGGAATTGTGAATTGAGTAAGTAGTTTGCGACTTTTTCTGTTTTGGAACAGTTTGGGTGTGTTTTCTAACAATGCGCAGGAGATGTTTGTAACGAAACTACTACGAATGTTCAAGTTTTGTTGACATTTGTATTTTACAGATATTGACAATTGCGCAGATAATCCTTGTCGACATAATGCAACGTGTAACGATCAAGTCAACAACTACACATGTACCTGTGCAGCAGGGTACGCTGGACGGAATTGTGAATTGAGTAAGTAGTTTGCGACTTTTTCTGTTTTGGAACAGTTTGGGTGTGTTTTCTAGCAATGCGCAGGAGATGTTTGTAACGAAACTACTACGAATGTTCAAGTTTTGTTGACATTTGTATTTTACAGATATTGACAATTGCGCAGATAATCCTTGTCGACATAATGCCACGTGTAACGATCAAGTCAACAACTACACATGTACCTGTGCAGCAGGGTACGCTGGACGGAATTGTGAATTGAGTAAGTAGTTTGCGACTTTTTCTGTTTTGGAACAGTTTGGGTGTGTTTTCTAGCAATGCGCAGGAGATGTTTGTAACGAAACTACTACGAATGTTCAAGTTTTGTTGACATTTGTATTTTACAGATATTGACAATTGCGCAGATAATCCTGTCGTCGACATAATGCCACGTGTAACGATCAAGTCAACAACTACACATGTACCTGTGCAGCAGGGTACGCTGGACGGAATTGTGAATTGAGTAAGTAGTTTGCGACTTTTTCTGTTTTGGAACAGTTTGGGTGTGTTTTCTAGCAATGCGCAGGAGATGTTTGTAACGAAACTACTACGAATGTTCAAGTTTTGTTGACATTTGTATTTTACAGATATTGACAATTGCGCAGATAATCCTTGTCGACATAATGCCACGTGTAACGATCAAGTCAACAACTACACATGTACCTGTGCAGCAGGGTACGCTGGACGGAATTGTGAATTGAGTAAGTAGTTTGCGACTTTTTCTGTTTTGGAACAGTTTGGGTGTGTTTTCTAACAATACGCAGGAGATGTTTGTAACGAAACTACTACGAATGTTCAAGTTTTGTTGACATTTGTATTTTACAGATATTGACAATTGCGCAGATAATCCTTGTCGACATAATGCAACGTGTAACGATCAAGTCAACAACTACACATGTATCTGTGCAGCAGGGTACGCTGGACGGAATTGTGAATTGAGTAAGTAGTTTGCGACTTTTTTTCTGTTTTGGAACAGTTTGGGTGTGTTTTCTAGCAATGCGCAGGAGATGTTTGTAACGAAACTACTACGAATGTTCAAGTTTTGTTGACATTTGTATTTTACAGATATTGACAATTGCGCAGATAATCCTTGTCGACATAATGCCACGTGTAACGATCAAGTCAACAACTACACATGTACCTGTGCAGCAGGGTACACTGGACGGAATTGTGAATTGAGTAAGTAGTTTGCGACTTTTTCTGTTTTGGAACAGTTTGGGTGTGTTTTCTAGCAATGCGCAGGAGATGTTTGTAACGAAACTACTACGAATGTTCAAGTTTTGTTGACATTTGTATTTTACAGATATTGACAATTGCGCAGATAATCCTTGTCGACATAATGCCACGTGTAACGATCAAGTCAACAACTACACATGTACCTGTGCAGCAGGGTACGCTGGACGGAATTGTGAATTGAGTAAGTAGTTTGCGACTTTTTCTGTTTTGGAACAGTTTGGGTGTGTTTTCTAGCAATGCGCAGGAGATGTTTGTAACGAAACTACTACGAATGTTCAAGTTTTGTTGACATTTGTATTTTACAGATATTGACAATTGCGCAGATAATCCTTGTCGACATAATGCCACGTGTAACGATCAAGTCAACAACTACACATGTACCTGTGCAGCAGGGTACGCTGGACGGAATTGTGAATTGAGTAAGTAGTTTGCGACTTTTTCTGTTTTGGAACAGTTTGGGTGTGTTTTCTAGCAATGCGCAGGAGATGTTTGTAACGAAACTACTACGAATGTTCAAGTTTTGTTGACATTTGTATTTTACAGATATTGACAATTGCGCAGATAATCCTTGTCGACATAATGCAACGTGTAACGATCAAGTCAACAACTACACATGTACCTGTGCAGCAGGGTACACTGGACGGAATTGTGAATTGAGTAAGTAGTTTGCGACTTTTTCTGTTTTGGAACAGTTTGGGTGTGTTTTCTAGCAATGCGCAGGAGATGTTTGTAACGAAACTACTACGAATGTTCAAGTTTTGTTGACATTTGTATTTTACAGATATTGACAATTGCGCAGATAATCCTTGTCGACATAATGCCACGTGTAACGATCAAGTCAACAACTACACATGTACCTGTGCAGCAGGGTACGCTGGACGGAATTGTGAATTGAGTAAGTAGTTTGCGACTTTTTCTGTTTTGGAACAGTTTGGGTGTGTTTTCTAACAATACGCAGGAGATGTTTGTAACGAAACTACTACGAATGTTCAAGTTTTGTTGACATTTGTATTTTACAGATATTGACAATTGCGCAGATAATCCTTGTCGACATAATGCCACGTGTAACGATCAAGTCAACAACTACACATGTACCTGTGCAGCAGGGTACGCTGGACGGAATTGTGAATTGAGTAAGTAGTTTGCGAACTTTTTCTGTTTTGGAACAGTTTGGGTGTGTTTTCTAACAATGCGCAGGAGATGTTTGTAACGAAACTACTACGAATGTTCAAGTTTGGGTTGACATTTGTATTTTACAGATATTGACAATTGCGCAGATAATCCTTGTCGACATAATGCAACGTGTAACGATCAAGTCAACAACTACACATGTACCTGTGCAGCAGGGTACGCTGGACGGAATTGTGAATTGAGTAAGTAGTTTGCGACTTTTTCTGTTTTGGAACAGTTTGGGTGTGTTTTCTAGCAATGCGCAGGAGATGTTTGTAACGAAACTACTACGAATGTTCAAGTTTTGTTGACATTTGTATTTTACAGATATTGACAATTGCGCAGATAATCCTTGTCGACATAATGCAACGTGTAACGATCAAGTCAACAACTACACATGTACCTGTGCAGCAGGGTACGCTGGACGGAATTGTGAATTGAGTAAGTAGTTTGCGACTTTTTCTGTTTTGGAACAGTTTGGGGTGTGTTTTCTAGCAATGCGCAGGAGATGTTTGTAACGAAACTACTACGAATGTTCAAGTTTTGTTGACATTTGTATTTTACAGATATTGACAATTGCGCAGATAATCCTTGTCGACATAATGCCACGTGTAACGATCAAGTCAACAACTACACATGTACCTGTGCAGCAGGGTACACTGGACGGAATTGTGAATTGAGTAAGTAGTTTGCGACTTTTTCTGTTTTGGAACAGTTTGGGTGTGTTTTCTAGCAATGCGCAGGAGATGTTTGTAACGAAACTACTACGAATGTTCAAGTTTTGTTGACATTTGTATTTTACAGATATTGACAATTGCGCAGATAATCCTTGTCGACATAATGCAACGTGTAACGATCAAGTCAACAACTACACATGTACCTGTGCAGCAGGGTACGCTGGACGGAATTGTGAATTGAGTAAGTAGTTTGCGACTTTTTCTGTTTTGGAACAGTTTGGGTGTGTTTTCTAACAATACGCAGGAGATGTTTGTAACGAAACTACTACGAATGTTCAAGTTTTGTTGACATTTGTATTTTACAGATATTGACAATTGCGCAGATAATCCTTGTCGACATAATGCAACGTGTAACGATCAAGTCAACAACTACACATGTATCTGTGCAGCAGGGTACGCTGGACGGAATTGTGAATTGAGTAAGTAGTTTGCGACTTTTTCTGTTTTGGAACAGTTTGGGTGTGTTTTCTAGCAATGCGCAGGAGATGTTTGTAACGAAACTACTACGAATGTTCAAGTTTTGTTGACATTTGTATTTTACAGATATTGACAATTGCGCAGATAATCCTTGTCGACATAATGCCACGTGTAACGATCAAGTCAACAACTACACATGTACCTGTGCAGCAGGGTACACTGGACGGAATTGTGAATTGAGTAAGTAGTTTGCGACTTTTTCTGTTTTGGAACAGTTTGGGTGTGTTTTCTAGCAATGCGCAGGAGATGTTTGTAACGAAACTACTACGAATGTTCAAGTTTTGTTGACATTTGTATTTTACAGATATTGACAATTGCGCAGATAATCCTTGTCGACATAATGCCACGTGTAACGATCAAGTCAACAACTACACATGTACCTGTGCAGCAGGGTACGCTGGACGGAATTGTGAATTGAGTAAGTAGTTTGCGACTTTTTCTGTTTTGGAACAGTTTGGGTGTGTTTTCTAACAATACGCAGGAGATGTTTGTAACGAAACTACTACGAATGTTCAAGTTTTGTTGACATTTGTATTTTACAGATATTGACAATTGCGCAGATAATCCTTGTCGACATAATGCAACGTGTAACGATCAAGTCAACAACTACACATGTATCTGTGCAGCAGGGTACGCTGGACGGAATTGTGAATTGAGTAAGTAGTTTGCGACTTTTTCTGTTTTGGAACAGTTTAGGTGTGTTTTCTAGCAATGCGCAGGAGATGTTTGTAACGAAACTACTACGAATGTTCAAGTTTTGTTGACATTTGTATTTTACAGATATTGACAATTGCGCAGATAATCCTTGTCGACATAATGCCACGTGTAACGATCAAGTCAACAACTACACATGTACCTGTGCAGCAGGGTACACTGGACGGAATTGTGAATTGAGTAAGTAGTTTGCGACTTTTTCTGTTTTGGAACAGTTTGGGTGTGTTTTCTAGCAATGCGCAGGAGATGTTTGTAACGAAACTACTACGAATGTTCAAGTTTTGTTGACATTTGTATTTTACAGATATTGACAATTGCGCAGATAATCCTTGTCGACATAATGCCACGTGTAACGATCAAGTCAACAACTACACATGTACCTGTGCAGCAGGATACGCTGGACGGAATTGTGAATTGAGTAAGTAGTTTGCGACTTTTTCTGTTTTGGAACAGTTTGGGTGTGTTTTCTAGCAATGCGCAGGAGATGTTTATAACGAAACTACTACGAATGTTCAAGTTTTGTTGACATTTGTATTTTACAGATATTGACAATTGCGCAGATAATCCTTGTCGACATAATGCCACGTGTAACGATCAAGTCAACAACTACACATGTACCTGTGCAGCAGGGTACGCTGGACGGAATTGTGAATTGAGTAAGTAGTTTGCGACTTTTTCTGTTTTGGAACAGTTTGGGTGTGTTTTCTAGCAATGCGCAGGAGATGTTTGTAACGAAACTACTACGAATGTTTAAGTTTTATTGACATTTGTATTTTACAGATATTGACAATTGCGCAGATAATCCTTGTCGACATAATGCAACGTGTAACGATCAAGTCAACAACTACACATGTACCTGTGCAGCAGGGTACGCTGGACGGAATTGTGAATTGAGTAAGTAGTTTGCGACTTTTTCTGTTTTGTGTTTTGGAACAGTTTGGGTGTGTTTTCTAGCAATGCGCAGGAGATGTTTGTAACGAAACTACTACGAATGTTCAAGTTTTGTTGACATTTGTATTTTACAGATATTGACAATTGCGCAGATAATCCTTGTCGACATAATGCCACGTGTAACGATCAAGTCAACAACTACACATGTACCTGTGCAGCAGGGTACGCTGGACGGAATTGTGAATTGAGTAAGTAGTTTGCGACTTTTTCTGTTTTGGAACAGTTTGGGTGTGTTTTCTAGCAATGCGCAGGAGATGTTTGTAACGAAACTACTACGAATGTTCAAGTTTTGTTGACATTTGTATTTTACAGATATTGACAATTGCGCAGATAATCCTTGTCGACATAATGCCACGTGTAACGATCAAGTCAACAACTACACATGTACCTGTGCAGCAGGGTACGCTGGACGGAATTGTGAATTGAGTAAGTAGTTGCGACTTTTTCTGTTTTGGAACAGTTTGGGTGTGTTTTCTAGCAATACGCAGGAGATGTTTGTAACGAAACTACTACGAATGTTCAAGTTTTGTTGACATTTGTATTTTACAGATATTGACAATTGCGCAGATAATCCTTGTCGACATAATGCAACGTGTAACGATCAAGTCAACAACTACACATGTACCTGTGCAGCAGGGTACGCTGGACGGAATTGTGAATTAAGTAAGTAGTTTGCGACTTTTTCTGTTTTGGAACAGTTTGGGTGTGTTTTCTAGCAATGCGCAGGAGATGTTTGTAACGAAACTACTACGAATGTTTAAGTTTTATTGACATTTGTATTTTACAGATATTGACAATTGCGCAGATAATCCTTGTCGACATAATGCCACGTGTAACGATCAAGTCAACAACTACACATGTACCTGTGCAGCAGGGTACACTGGACGGAATTGTGAATTGAGTAAGTAGTTTGCGACTTTTTCTGTTTTGGAACAGTTTGGGTGTGTTTTCTAGCAATGCGCAGGAGATGTTTGTAACGAAACTACTACGAATGTTCAAGTTTTGTTGACATTTGTATTTTACAGATATTGACAATTGCGCAGATAATCCTTGTCGACATAATGCCACGTGTAACGATCAAGTCAACAACTACACATGTACCTGTGCAGCAGGGTACGCTGGACGGAATTGTGAATTGAGTAAGTAGTTTGCGACTTTTTTTCTGTTTTGGAACAGTTTGGGTGTGTTTTCTAGCAATGCGCAGGAGATGTTTGTAACGAAACTACTACGAATGTCAAGTTTTGTTGACATTTGTATTTTACAGATATTGACAATTGCGCAGATAATCCTTGTCGACATAATGCCACGTGTAACGATCAAGTCAACAACTACACATGTACCTGTGCAGCAGGGTACGCTGGACGGAATTGTGAATTGAGTAAGTAGTTTGCGACTTTTTCTGTTTTGGAACAGTTTGGGTGTGTTTTCTAGCAATGCGCAGGAGATGTTTGTAACGAAACTACTACGAATGTTCAAGTTTTGTTGACATTTGTATTTTACAGATATTGACAATTGCGCAGATAATCCTTGTCGACATAATGCAACGTGTAACGATCAAGTCAACAACTACACATGTACCTGTGCAGCAGGGTACGCTGGACGAATTGTGAATTGAGTAAGTAGTTTGCGACTTTTTCTGTTTTGGAACAGTTTGGGTGTGTTTTCTAGCAATGCGCAGGAGATGTTTGTAACGAAACTACTACGAATGTTCAAGTTTTGTTGACATTTGTATTTTACAGATATTGACAATTGCGCAGATAATCCTTGTCGACATAATGCCACGTGTAACGATCAAGTCAACAACTACACATGTACCTGTGCAGCAGGGTACGCTGGACGGAATTGTGAATTGAGTAAGTAGTTTGCGACTTTTTCTGTTTTGGAACAGTTTGGGTGTGTTTTCTAGCAATGCGCAGGAGATGTTTGTAACGAAACTACTACGAATGTTCAAGTTTTGTTGACATTTGTATTTTACAGATATTGACAATTGCGCAGATAATCCTTGTCGACATAATGCCACGTGTAACGATCAAGTCAACAACTACACATGTACCTGTGCAGCAGGGTACGCTGGACGGAATTGTGAATTGAGTAAGTAGTTTGCGACTTTTTCTGTTTTGGAACAGTTTGGGTGTGTTTTCTAGCAATGCGCAGGAGATGTTTGTAACGAAACTACTACGAATGTTCAAGTTTTGTTGACATTTGTATTTTACAGATATTGACAATTGCGCAGATAATCCTTGTCGACATAATGCCACGTGTAACGATCAAGTCAACAACTACACATGTACCTGTGCAGCAGGGTACGCTGGACGGAATTGTGAATTGAGTAAGTAGTTTGCGACTTTTTCTGTTTTGGAACAGTTTGGGTGTTTTTCTAGCAATGCGCAGGAGATGTTTGTAACGAAACTACTACGAATGTTCAAGTTTTGTTGACATTTGTATTTTACAGATATTGACAATTGCGCAGATAATCCTTGTCGACATAATGCAACGTGTAACGATCAAGTCAACAACTACACATGTACCTGTGCAGCAGGGTACGCTGGACGGAATTGTGAATTAAGTAAGTAGTTTGCGACTTTTTCTGTTTTGGAACAACAGTTTGGGTGTGTTTTCTAGCAATGCGCAGGAGATGTTTGTAACGAAACTACTACGAATGTTTAAGTTTTATTGACATTTGTATTTTACAGATATTGACAATTGCACAGATAATCCTTGTCGACATAATGCAACGTGTAACGATCAAGTCAACAACTACACATGTACCTGTGCAGCAGGGTACACTGGACGGAATTGTGAATTGAGTAAGTAGTTTGCGACTTTTTCTGTTTTGGAACAGTTTGGGTGTGTTTTCTAGCAATGCGCAGGAGATGTTTGTAACGAAACTACTACGAATGTTCAAGTTTTGTTGACATTTGTATTTTACAGATATTGACAATTGCGCAGATAATCCTTGTCGACATAATGCAACGTGTAACGATCAAGTCAACAACTACACATGTACCTGTGCAGCAGGGTACGCTGGACGGAAATGTGAATTGAGTAAGTAGTTTGCGACTTTTTCTGTTTTGGAACAGTTTGGGTGTGTTTTCTAACAATACGCAGGAGATGTTTGTAACGAAACTACTACGAATGTTCAAGTTTTGTTGACATTTGTATTTTACAGATATTGACAATTGCGCAGATAATCCTTGTCGACATAATGCCACGTGTAACGATCAAGTCAACAACTACACATGTACCTGTGCAGCAGGGTACGCTGGACGGAATTGTGAATTGAGTAAGTAGTTTGCGACTTTTTCTGTTTTGGAACAGTTTGGGTGTGTTTTCTAGCAATGCGCAGGAGATGTTTGTAACGAAACTACTACGAATGTTCAAGTTTTGTTGACATTTGTATTTTACAGATATTGACAATTGCGCAGATAATCCTTGTCGACATAATGCCACGTGTAACGATCAAGTCAACAACTACACATGTACCTGTGCAGCAGGGTACGCTGGACGGAATTGTGAATTGAGTAAGTAGTTCGCCACTTTTTCTGTTTTGGAACAGTTTGGGTGATTTTTCTAACAATACGCAGGAGATGTTTGTAACGAAACTACTACGAATGTTCAAGTTTTGTTGACATTTGTATTTTACAGATATTGACAATTGCGCAGATAATCCTTGTCGACATAATGCAACGTGTAACGATCAAGTCAACAACTACACATGTACCTGTGCAGCAGGGTACGCTGGACGGAATTGTGAATTAAGTAAGTAGTTTGCGACTTTTTCTGTTTTGGAACAGTTTTTGGGTGTGTTTTCTAACAATGCGCAGGAGATGTTTGTAACGAAACTACTACGAATGTTCAAGTATTGTTGACATTTGTATTTTACAGATATTGACAATTGCGCAGATAATCCTTGTCGACATAATGCCACGTGTAACGATCAAGTCAACAACTACACATGTACCTGTGCAGCAGGGTACGCTGGACGGAATTGTGAATTGAGTAAGTAGTTTGCGACTTTTTCTGTTTTGGAACAGTTTGGGTGTGTTTTCTAACAATGCGCAGTAGATGTTTGTAACGAAACTACTACGAATGTTCAAGTATTGTTGACATTTGTATTTTACAGATATTGACAATTGCGCAGATAATCCTTGTCGACATAATGCCACGTGTAACGATCAAGTCAACAACTACACATGTACCTGTGCAGCAGGGTACGCTGGACGGAATTGTGAATTGAGTAAGTAGTTTGCGACTTTTTCTGTTTTGGAACAGTTTGGGTGCTCAAGCATGTTAAGGCCTGGGTCTCCAGAGGGAATCGACCCCCCGCGTAGATTTAATATCTTTCGCTTAAAAAAGCAGGTTTGTGTTTAAATCTGCATGATTTTCATGTCGTATACCATGGGAATTGCTTAAGGTAAAGGATCTGGCCATGTTTTGGTATAGTAGTGTTATCGGTTGGTTGTGACGTGACCATAAACCCGCCAAAAATAACGTAAAAATACGGGCCCACTTTATCACGTTTATTACCAAACGTTTTTGGTGTTAAATCATTAAGCCCGTTCAAACAAACAATAATCCGTGTGGAATGGATGTCTACAGATTTGTGGTACTGAGAAAAATAAAACACAAAATTGAAAAACATGGTCACGTGACCTGTTTTGTCGATTATCTCCCAAAAAAGCAACGAGGAACAACCATTCCAGGCAGAATTGAAAAGATCTCTACAAATGTCATTCATTAATGCGTTATTGATCATTCCTAGAAAAGTTTCTATACGGCCCATTTTCAACTGAATTTCTTAAAACTTCAAGACCACGTGGTCGGTCACGTGACACACCTTATACCATCATGACCACTAAATTTTAAAGACTTCAAGGGACTAAAGCATTTGACCGAGTTTTATTCTCAAAGCCTTACTATTCGTTCTGTAGTAAATAAAATCGTGATTTTATACTAATTAGGCACAAGACCCAGGCCTTAACATGCTTGAGTGTGTTTTCTAACAATGCGCAGGAGATGTTTGTAAAGAAACTACTACGAATGTTCAAGTTTTGTTGACATTTGTATTTTACAGATATTGACAATTGCGCAAATAATCCTTGTCGACATAATGCCACGTGTAACGATCAAGTCAACAACTACACATGTACCTGTGCAGCAGGGTACGCTGGACGGAATTGTGAATTGAGTAAGTAGTTTGCGACTTTTTCTGTTTTGGAACAGTTTGGGTGTGTTTTCTAGCAATGCGCAGGAGATGTTTGTAACGAAACTACTACGAATGTTCAAGTTTTGTTGACATTTGTATTTTACAGATATTGACAATTGCGCAGATAATCCTTGTCGACATAATGCCACGTGTAACGATCAAGTCAACAACTACACATGTACCTGTGCAGCAGGGTACACTGGACGGAATTGTGAATTGAGTAAGTAGTTTGCGACTTTTCTGTTTTGGAACAGTTTGGGTGTGTTTTCTAGCAATGCACAGGAGATGTTTGTAACGAAACTACTACGAATGTTCAAGTTTTGTTGACATTTGTATTTTACAGATATTGACAATTGCGCAGATAATCCTTGTCGACATAATGCCACGTGTAACGATCAAGTCAACAACTACACATGTACCTGTGCAGCAGGGTACGCTGGACGGAATTGTGAATTGAGTAAGTAGTTCGCGACTTTTTCTGTTTTGGAACAGTTTGGGTGTGTTTTCTAACAATACGCAGGAGATGTTTGTAACGAAACTACTACGAATGTTCAAGTTTTGTTGACATTTGTATTTTACAGATATTGACAATTGCGCAGATAATCCTTGTCGACATAATGCCACGTGTAACGATCAAGTCAACAACTACACATGTACCTGTGCAGCAGGGTACGCTGGACGGAATTGTGAATTGGGTAAGTAGTTTGCGACATTTTCTGTTTTCTAGCAATGCGCAGGAGATGTTTGTAACGAAACTACTACGAATGTTCAAGTTTGGGTGATATTTGTATTAATGCTTTCCCGTAGCTATTCAACAAATTACAAAATTGGTGCTTTGCCTGTAGCTCGTTTACTGGTCAAGATAAGGATAACTCAAACTTGGAGTGCCCAGCTTTATTAGAAAAATAAAATATTAACTTTTCAGAATACAATATTCATTAACCATTATAAGCAATCTAGACTTGTCCCAGTAAAGGTGAGGGCCACAAAACGCAAAACTAAGACAACGATGCCAACATAAGGAGGTGTAGGGGAGTGGAAGGGGAAAATCGATGCTGTAGCTTCGTTGAGTTAAGCATCGGAATGACACTGCTTGAACAGCTCACGTGCTGTATCGACCACAGGGGGAGTCCCTCAATTTCATTTCCCCCTACACCCATCTCACTTGTACCAATATTGTTTCATAACAACTGATGTTATTATTACATCACATATTACCTATTTCTGTCACAACAGAATTATAAAGATACAAAAAAGCCACGAGAAAACAAAAAAAATCCTATTTGCAAGCAAATATGAAGACTAGATTTGACTGTGTATTCAAACTTAGTAATGTCTTGTGCATAATTCTCTAACCTGCATTAACTATACAGTATTTTCAATTACATCAATTGACCTGTATGTATATAGCACGGCACATATTGCTCTCTATGTCTTGTCATGTAAGAAAACTATTTTTCAGATATCGACGAGTGTTCAAGCAGTCCCTGTATAAATGGTGCAACATGTAACAATCTAGTTAATGGATATTCTTGTAGCTGTGCACCGGGATATACTGGACCAACGTGTGCATCAGGTAAGTTAACGAACACCGATCTAGTTAATGGATATTATTGTAACTGTGTACCGGGATATACTGGACTAACGTGTGCATCAGGTAAGTTAACGAACACCGATCTAGTTAATGGATATTATTGTAACTGTGTACCGGGATATACTGGACCAACGTGTGCATCAGGTAAGTTAACGAACACCGATCTAGTTAATGGATATTATTGTAACTGTGTACCGGGATATACTGGACCAACGTGTGCATCAGGTAAGTTAACGAACACCGATCTAGTTAATGGATATTATTGTAGCTGTGTACCGGGATATACTGGACTAACGTGTGCATCAGGTAAGTTAACGAATACCGATCTAGTTAATGGATATTATTGTAGCTGTGTACCGGGATATACTGGACCAACGTGTGCATCAGGTAAGTTAACGAACACCGATCTAGTTAATGGATATATTATTGTAGCTGTGTACCGGGATATACTGGACCAATGTGTGCATCAGGTAAGTTAACGAACACCGATCTAGTTAATGGATATTATTGTAGCTGTGTACCGGGATATACTGGACCAACGTGTGCATCAGGTAAGTTAACGAACACCGATCTAGTTAATGGATATTATTGTAGCTGTGTACCGGGATATACTGGACCAACGTGTGCATCAGGTAAGTTAACGAACACCGATCTAGTTAATGGATATTATTGTAGCTGTGTACCGGGATATACTGGACCAATGTGTGCATCAGGTAAGTTAACGAACACCGATCTAGTTAATGGATATTATTGTAACTGTGTACCGGGATATACTGGACCAATGTGTGCATCAGGTAAGTTAACGAACAGCGATCTAGTTAATGGATATTATTGTAGCTGTGTACCGGGATATACTGGACCAACGTGTGCATCAGGTAAGTTAACGAACTGCGATCTAGTTAATGGATATTATTGTAGCTGTGTACCGGGATATACTGGACCAACGTGACCATCGTGTGCATCAGGTAAGTTAACGAACACCGATCTAGTTAATGGATATTATTGTAGCTGTGTACCGGGATATACTGGACCAACGTGTGCATCAGGTAAGTTAACGAACACCGATCTAGTTAATGGATATTATTGTAGCTGATATATATTGTGCATCAGGTGTAACGAACACCGATCTAGTTAATGGATATTATTGTAGCTGTGGGATATACTGGACCAACGTGTGCATCAGGTAAGTTAACGAACACCGATCTAGTTAATGGATATTATTGTAGCTGTGTACCGGGATATACTGGACCAACGTGTGCATCAGGTAAGTTAACGAACACCGATCTAGTTAATGGATATTATTGTAGCTGTGTACCGGGATATACTGGACCAACGTGTGCATCAGGTAAGTTAACGAACACCGATCTAGTTAATGGATATTATTGTAGCTGTGAACACCGGGATATACTGTGACCGGGATATACTGACGTGTGCATCAGGTAAGTTAACGAACACCGATCTAGTTAATGGATATTATTGTAGCTGTGTACCGGGATATATATACTGGACCAACGTGTGCATCAGGTAAGTTAACGAACACCGATCTAGTTAATGGATATTCTTGTAGCTGTGTACCGGGATTAATGGATATTGTGCATTGTAAGCTGTGAACACCGGGATATACTGGAGCTGTGTACCGGGATATACTGGACCAACGTGTGCATCAGGTAAGTTAACGAACACCGATCTAGTTAATGGATATTATTGTAGCTGTGTACCGGGATATACTGGACCAACGTGTGCATCAGGTAAGTTAACGAACACCGATCTAGTTAATGGATATTATTGTAGCTGTGTACCGGGTACCGTGGCATCAGGTAATACTGGACCAACTGTGTGCATCTGGACCAACGTGTGCATCTGGTAAGTTAACGAAACGATCTAGTTAACGAACACCGATCTAGTTAATGGATATTTATTGTAGCTGTGTACCGGGATATACTGGACCAACGTGTGCATCAGGTAAGTTAACGAACAACACCGATCTAGTTAATGGTTAATATTATTGTAGCTGTGTACCGGGATATACTGGACCAACGTGTGCATCAGGTAAGTTAACGAACACCGATCTAGTTAATGGATATTATTGTAGCTGTGTACCGGGATATACTGGACCAACGTGTGCATCAGGTAAGTTAACGAACACCGATCTAGTTAATGGATATTATTGTAGCTGTGTACCGGGATATACTGGACCAACGTGTGCATCAGGTAAGTTAACGAACACCGATCTAGTTAATGGATATTATTGTAGCTGTGTACCGGGATATACTGGACCAACGTGTGCATCAGGTAAGTTAACGAACACCGATCTAGTTAATGGATATTATTGTAGCTGTGTACCGGGATATACTGGACCAACGTGTGCATCAGGTAAGTTAACGAACACCGATCTAGTTAATGGATATTATTGTAGCTGTGTACCGGGATATACTGGACCAACGTGTGCATCAGGTAAGTTAACGAACACCGATCTAGTTAATGGATATTATTGTAGCTGTGTACCGGGATATACTGGACCAACGTGTGCATCAGGTAAGTTAACGAACACCGATCTAGTTAATGGATATTATTGTAGCTGTGTACCGGGATATACTGGACCAACGTGTGCATCAGGTAAGTTAACGAACACCGATCTAGTTAATGGATATTATTGTAGCTGTGTACCGGGATATACTGGACCAACGTGTGCATCAGGTAAGTTAACGAACACCGATCTAGTTAATGGATATTATTGTAGCTGTGTACCGGGATATACTGGACCAACGTGTGCATCAGGTAAGTTAACGAACACCGATCTAGTTAATGGATATTATTGTAGCTGTGTACCGGGATATACTGGACCAACGTGTGCATCAGGTAAGTTAACGAACACCGATCTAGTTAATGGATATTATTGTAGCTGTGTACCGGGATATACTGGACCAACGTGTGCATCAGGTAAGTTAACGAACACCGATCTAGTTAATGGATATTATTGTAGCTGTGTACCGGGATATACTGGACCAACGTGTGCATCAGGTAAGTTAACGAACACCGATCTAGTTAATGGATATTATTGTAGCTGTGTACCGGGATATACTGGACCAACGTGTGCATCAGGTAAGTTAACGAACACCGATCTAGTTAATGGATATTATTGTAGCTGTGTACCGGGATATACTGGACCAACGTGTGCATCAGGTAAGTTAACGAACACCGATCTAGTTAATGGATATTATTGTAGCTGTGTACCGGGATATACTGGACCAACGTGTGCATCAGGTAAGTTAACGTACCGGGATATACGAACACCGATCTAGTTAATGGATATTATTGTAGCTGTGTACCGGGATATACTGGACCAACGTGTGCATCAGGTAAGTTGGACCAACGTGTGCATCAGGGTAGTTAACGAACACCGATCTAGTTAATGGATATTATTGTAGCTGTGTACCGGGATATACTGGACCAACGTGTGCATCAGGTAAGTTAACGAACACCGATCTAGTTAATGGATATTATTGTAGCTGTGTACCGGGATATACTGGACCAACGTGTGCATCAGGTAAGTTAACGAACACCGATCTAGTTAATGGATATTATTGTAGCTGTGTACCGGGATATACTGGACCAACGTGTGCATCAGGTAAGTTAACGAACACCGATCTAGTTAATGGATATTATTGTAGCTGTGTACCGGGATATACTGGACCAACGTGTGCATCAGGTAAGTTAACGAACACCGATCTAGTTAATGGATATTATTGTAGCTGTGTACCGGGATATACTGGACCAACGTGTGCATCAGGTAAGTTAACGAACACCGATCTAGTTAATGGATATTATTGTAGCTGTGTACCGGGATATACTGGACCAACGTGTGCATCAGGTAAGTTAACGAACACCGATCTAGTTAATGGATATTATTGTAGCTGTGTACCGGGATATACTGGACCAACGTGTGCATCAGGTAAGTTAACGAACACCGATCTAGTTAATGGATATTATTGTAGCTGTGTACCGGGATATACTGGACCAACGTGTGCATCAGGTAAGTTAACGAACACCGATCTAGTTAATGGATATTATTGTAGCTGTGTACCGGGATATACTGGACCAACGTGTGCATCAGATCTAGTAATGGTATTATTGTAGTTAACGAACACCGATCTAGTTAATGGATATTATTGTAGCTGTGTACCGGGATATACTGGACCAACGTGTGCATCAGGTAAGTTAACGAACACCGATCTAGTTAATGGATATTATTGTAGCTGTGTACCGGGATATACTGGACCAACGTGTGCATCAGGTAAGTTAACGAACACCGATCTAGTTAATGGATATTATTGTAGCTGTGTACCGGGATATACTGGACCAACGTGTGCATCAGGTAAGTTAACGAACACCGATCTAGTTAATGGATATTATTGTAGCTGTGTACCGGGATATACTGGACCAACGTGTGCATCAGGTAAGTTAACGAACACCGATCTAGTTAATGGATATTATTGTAGCTGTGTACCGGGATATACTGGACCAACGTGTGCATCAGGTAAGTTAACGAACACCGATCTAGTTAATGGATATTATTGTAGCTGTGTACCGGGATATACTGGACCAACGTGTGCATCAGGTAAGTTAACGAACACCGATCTAGTTAATGGATATTATTGTAGCTGTGTACCGGGATATACTGGACCAACGTGTGCATCAGGTAAGTTAACGAACACCGATCTAGTTAATGGATATTCTTGTAGCTGTGTACCGGGATATACTGGACCAACGTGTGCATCAGGTAAGTTAACGAACACCGATCTAGTTAATGGATATTATTGTAGCTGTGTACCGGGATATACTGGACCAACGTGTGCATCAGGTAAGTTAACGAACACCGATCTAGTTAATGGATATTTTTGTAGCTGTGTGTACCGGGATATACTGGACCAACGTGTGCATCAGGTAAGTTAACGAACACCGATCTAGTTAATGGATATTATTGTAGCTGTGTACCGGGATATACTGGACCAACGTGTGCATCAGGTAAGTTAACGAACACCGATCTAGTTAATGGATATTATTGTAGCTGTGTACCGGGATATACTGGACCAACGTGTGCATCAGGTAAGTTAACGAACACCGATCTAGTTAATGGATATTATTGTAGCTGTGTACCGGGATATACTGGACCAACGTGTGCATCAGGTAAGTTAACGAACACCGATCTAGTTAATGGATATTATTGTAGCTGTGTACCGGGATATACTGGACCAACGTGTGCATCAGGTAAGTTAACGAACACCGATCTAGTTAATGGATATTATTGTAGCTGTGTACCGGGATATACTGGACCAACGTGTGCATCAGGTAAGTTAACGAACACCGATCTAGTTAATGGACCGATCTAGTTAATGGGATTATTGTAGCTGCTGTGTACCGGGATATACTGGACCAACGTGTGCATCAGGTAAGTTAACGAACACCGATCTAGTTAATGGATATTATTGTAGCTGTGTACCGGGATATACTGGACCAACGTGTGCATCAGGTAAGTAACGAACACCGATCAGTTAATGGATATTATTGTAGCTGTGTACCGGGATATACTGGACCAACGTGTGCATCAGGTAAGTTAACGAACACCGATCTAGTTAATGGATATTATTGTAGCTGTGTACCGGGATATACTGGACCAACGTGTGCATCAGGTAAGTTAACGAACACCGATCTAGTTAATGGATATTATTGTAGCTGTGTACCGGGATATACTGGACCAACGTGTGCATCAGGTAAGTTAACGAACACCGATCTAGTTAATGGATATTATTGTAGCTGTGTACCGGGATATACTGGACCAACGTGTGCATCAGGTAAGTTAACGAACACCGATCTAGTTAATGGATATTCTTGTAGCTGTGTACCGGGATATACTGGACCAACGTGTGCATCAGGTAAGTTAAAACGAACACCGATCTAGTTAATGGATATTCTTGTAGCTGTGTACCGGGATATACTGGACCAACGTGTGCATCAGGTAAGTTAACGAACACCGATCTAGTTAATGGATATTATTGTAGTGTGTACCGGGATATATACTGACCAACGTGTGCATCAGGTAAGTTAACGAACACCGATCTAGTTAATGGATATTATTGTAGCTGTGTACCGGGATATACTGGACCAACGTGTGCATCAGGTAAGTTAACGAACACCGATCTAGTTAATGGATATTCTTGTAGCTGTGTACCGGGATATACTGGACCAACGTGTGCATCAGGTAAGTTAACGAACACCGCCGGATCTAGTTAATGGATATTCTTGTAGCTGTGTACCGGGATATACTGGACCAACGTGTGCATCAGGTAAGTTAACGAACACCGATCTAGTTAATGGATATTATTGTAGCTGTGTACCGGGATATACTGGACCAACGTGTGCATCAGGTAAGTTAACGAACACCGATCTAGTTAATGGATATTATTGTAGCTGTGTACCGGGATATACTGGACCAACGTGTGCATCAGGTAAGTTAACGAACACCGATCTAGTTAATGGATATTATTGTAGCTGTGTACCGGGATATACTGGACCAACGTGTGCATCAGGTAAGTTAACGAACACCGATCTAGTTAATGGATATTCTTGTAGCTGTGTACCGGGATATACTGGACCAACGTGTGCATCAGGTAAGTTAACGAACACCGATCTAGTTAATGGATATTATTGTAGCTGTGTACCGGGATATACTGGACCAACGTGTGCATCAGGTAAGTTAACGAACACCGATCTAGTTAATGGATATTATTGTAGCTGTGTACCGGGATATACGTGTGCATCAGGTAAGACGAACACCGATCTGTGTACCGGGATATACTGGACCAAGTTAACGAACACCGATCTAGTTAGTTAATGGATATTCGTTGTAGCTGTGTACCGGGATATACTGGACCAACGTGTGCATCAGGTAAGTTAACGAACACCGATCTAGTTAATGGATATTATTGTAGCTGTGTACCGGGATATACTGGACCAACGTGTGCATCAGGTAAGTTAACGAACACCGATCTAGTTAATGGATATTATTGTTGTAGCTGTGTACCGGGATATACTGGACCAACGTGTGCATCAGGTAAGTTAACGAACACCGATCTAGTTAATGGATATTATTGTAGCTGTGTACCGGGATATACTGGACCAACGTGTGCATCAGGTAAGTTAACGAACACCGATCTAGTTAATGGATATTATTGTAGCTGTGTACCGGGATATACTGGACCAACGTGTGCATCAGGTAAGTTAACGAACACCGATCTAGTTAATGGATATTATTGTAGCTGTGTACCGGGATATACTGGACCAACGTGTGCATCAGGTAAGTTAACGAACACCGATCTAGTTAATGGATATTATTGTAGCTGTGTACCGGGATATACTGGACCAACGTGTGCATCAGGTAAGTTAACGAACACCGATCTAGTTAATGGATATTATTGTAGCTGTGTACCGGGATATACTGGACCAACGTGTGCATCAGGTAAGTTAACGAACACCGATCTAGTTAATGGATATTATTGTAGCTGTGTACCGGGATATACTGGACCAACGTGTGCATCAGGTAAGTTAACGAACACCGATCTAGTTAATGGATATTATTGTAGCTGTGTACCGGGATATACTGGACCAACGTGTGCATCAGGTAAGTTAACGAACACCGATCTAGTTAATGGATATTCTTGTAGCTGTGTACCGGGATATACTGGACCAACGTGTGCATCAGGTAAGTTAACGAACACCGATCTAGTTAATATTGTAGCTGTGTACCGGGATATACTGGACCAACGTGTGCATCAGGTAAGTAACGAACACCGATCTGATATTATTGTATGGATATTCTTGTAGCTGTGTACCGGGATATACTGGACCAACGTGTGCATCAGGTAAGTTAACGAACACCGATCTAGTTAATGGATATTATTGTAACTGTGTACCGGGATATACTGGACCAACGTGTGCATCAGGTAAGTTAACGAACACCGATCTAGTTAATGGATATTATTGTAACTGTGTACCGGGATATACTGGACTAACGTGTGCATCAGGTAAGTTAACGAACACCGATCTAGTTAATGGATATTATTGTAGCTGTGTACCGGGATATACTGGACCAACGTGTGCATCAGGTAAGTTAACGAACACCGATCTAGTTAATGGATATTCTTGTAGCTGTGTACCGGGATATACTGGACCAACGTGTGCATCAGGTAAGTTAACGAACACCGATCTAGTTAATGGATATTCTTGTAGCTGTGTACCGGGATATACTGGACCAACGTGTGCATCAGGTAAGTTAACGAACACCGATCTAGTTAATGGATATTATTGTAGCTGTGTACCGGGATATACTGGACCAACGTGTGCATCAGGTAAGTTAACGAACACCGATCTAGTTAATGGATATTCTTGTAGCTGTGTACCGGGATATACTGGACCAACGTGTGCATCAGGTAAGTTAACGAACACCGATCTAGTTAATGGATATTCTTGTAGCTGTGTACCGGGATATACTGGACCAACGTGTGCATCAGGGTAAGTTAACGAACACCGATCTAGTTAATGGATATTCTTGTAGCTGTGTACCGGGATATACTGGACCAACGTGTGCATCAGTAAGTTAACGAACACCGATCTAGTTAATGGATATTATTGTAGCTGTGTACCGGGATATACTGGACCAACGTGTGCATCAGGTAAGTTAACGAACACCGATCTAGTTAATGGATATTATTGTAACTGTGTACCGGGATATACTGGACTAACGTGTGCATCAGGTAAGTTAACGAACACCGATAGTTAATGGATATTATTGTAGCTGTGTACCGGGATATACTGGACTAACGTGTGCATCAGGTAAGTTAACGAACACCGATCTAGTTAATGGATATTATTGTAACTGTGTACCGGGATATACTGGACCAACGTGTGCATCAGGTAAGTTAACGAACACCGATCTAGTTAATGGATATTATTGTAACTGTGTACCTGGATATACTGGACTAACGTGTGCATCAGGTAAGTTAACGAACACCGATCTAGTTAATGGATATTATTGTAGCTGTGTACCTGGATATACTGGACTAACGTGTGCATCAGGTAAGTTAACGAACACCGATCTAGTTAATGGATATTATTGTAACTGTGTACCTGGATATACTGGACTAACGTGTGCATCAGGTAAGTTAACGAACACCGATCTAGTTAATGGATATTATTGTAACTGTGTACCGGGATATACTGGACTAACGTGTGCATCAGGTAAGTTAACGAACACCGATCTAGTTAATGGATATTATTGTAACTGTGTACCGGGATATACTGGACCAACGTGTGCATCAGGTAAGTTAACGAACACCAATTATGTCAGTTTCCATCATTTTTTTCTTGAAAGTTATATTTTATATTCTTATACTATCATTGTCTTTTAAAGCGCATATGATCCGCATCTTGACATGAAAAATGCGCTATATAAATTAATATATTATTATTATTATTATTATTATTATTATTATTATTATTATTATTATTATTATTATTATTATTATTATTATTATTATTATTATTATTAAAGTATGATTATTTTTCCTCTGGGACGTGATAAAATACAGTTGAACCTCCGGTTGCGACCACTCTCCTAAGCGACCACCTCTCCCAAGCGTCCACCTCTCCCAAGCGACCAGTTTTCCAAATAACCAAAGTTTCCAATTTAGAAAAATCACTGTAGTTTGACCACCTCCCGTAAGCGACCACATGGCTTAATATTTTGGGAGGTTCGACTGTAGTTATTGGGTGTCACACCTTTCTTAGGTCGACCTTTGACGCTTTGATACATCACCATCAAAACATTCCCGCCATATCGATATCGAAGCACTCCCTATAACTGGCTGATAATTAAGTAATAATAATAATAATATTATTAATAATTTGATAAAGAAACTATGATGAGCACAGACAGAACAAATGTTCGGAAAGAATCAGACGCCTCGAGTGGGATTCGAACCCACGACACCCCGATTTCGTGACAGGTGCTCTACCCATTGAGCTACCGAGGCAACTACAGTAGCGTTGAGTTCAAATTAGCTCAAAGATTAATAATAACTAGACGCTCTACTAGCGTGAACTTGGGCTTCTTAATAAAGCTGTTTTGATAGATTTTAAATGTGAAACCTAATAGCTTATTTGTATCATCATACAGAAGTAGTTTTAGCCTACATGTATTACTTGCAGAATTTAAGTCACTCGTTGCGTGACTCAGTAGAGCATGCATACGTAATTAGCTTCAACACTCACACTCCTAGCTGACAGCTGCATGGCGAAGCACATTTCGATTACCTTGCAAGAAACGATTTCACAAACTCAATAAAATTACGATCGAGTTCTTACTAAGCCACAGACATCTGTTAGAAATACACTTTCAGACAGAATTGCAAGGCCAAAAAGTATTCTCTAGGATATTTGCATATTTACTAAGCAGTATTAGTGAACGACTCGACTGGCTCGAGCAAGGGAGCACGGCAAAATCCTTTTTGAATGCTGCTGGTGATTTGATTTATCGTTACGTACGTCGGCCATCTTGAATTTCGTTGATAAGCTGCTGACCACAACTTCTGTATACTCAAAAATTGGAACGATACCGAGAAGATTAGCATGGCCCCGTGATTTAGTACCGACAGCGGTAAACACGCATGCGCTATGGTGACCACTTGCAGATTTGGCGTAGAAACATGATAAAGAAAAACCGTCTGTAATCTTAGACTTGGGCCTTCCACAGGAAGCCCAAGTAATAATAATAATAATAATCCCGGTATTTCAACACGGAAACTCTATCAATATACATTGTACAATCTTAGTTATTGACTCTCTTAGAAAATTGTTCTGTCTATTGATTCTTTGATAATCATTTTCAGACATTCTAGAGTGTCTAAGTTCGCCATGTCTCAACGGTGCAACATGCAAAGAGCCGAAAGTGAATCAATACATTTGTGAATGTCAGAAAGGATACAATGGAACAAGATGCGAAAACGGTACGGACTCACATCATTGCATAGAGTCGTTTTCGTATGAGTGGGAAACCTACTGCACGGAGTTACGGTCACGGTACGGAATAACATGCAAAGTCATTGCTCAACCAATCAGAATGCTTGGACGTACCACACGGCACAAATCGTACCGTAACGACTTCCCGGCACCCATACGAAAGCCACTCTATCACTTATCATGAAAATGAACTATGCTATATGGTACTGCTTTTTTTTGTCTGTGCAGATATTGACGATTGTGCTAGTAGCCCCTGCTATAATAATGCAACATGTCATGATCAAGTCAACAACTATACTTGTACCTGTCTACCGGGGTACACTGGCTTCGATTGCAAAATCAGTAAGTTTGAAATACTTTACCTCTTCCCTTTCTCGTGTTTATCTCAGTTTCTTGTAGTGGGCCAAATAAGCCACTTCACGCTGTCGTCCGCCATTTTGAATTGGGACAACGCGTCAAAATTTATAGAAATCTGGATCACTTTGACTTTCCGCGGTAACTCCGCTCGATTTCGTTGGATTTTCAAAATTTAAACTTCGATAATCAGCAGACATGTATGCCAGTTGTTGGACTGAAAATAAGACCAATGTAGGTAGACCTTTTACGAGTCAATCTTCTTTTCACGAATGGATCTTTTAAAAGATCTTTTAAAAGATTTCGATCTAATTTGCATATTCACGTGCCTAACGTTTTATTTTGAAAACAAAAACAAAAAATTCTCGATTTGAAGCCTTCCAATACCCATCATATTATAGGTCATAAATAACAAAGAAAACGTATTTTCTAAAATGGTAAGTTTTTAAAAATCCAACGAAATCGAGCGGAGTTACGGCAAATCAAAGTGCTCCACATTTCTATAAATTTTGCCGCGTTTGTCCCAATTCAAAATGGCGGACGGCAGCGTGAAGTGCCGTATTTGTTAACCGGCCCACTCAAAATAAAGATTATTGTATTATATTATTGTATTAATTATTAGTGTCATTGGTGTTCTATTTTCGAAAGTACTGATTGCCTCTGGTGATTCTTGCAGATATTGACAATTGCGCAGATCATCCTTGTCGACATAATGCAACGTGTAACGATCAAGTCAACAACTACACATGTACCTGCGCAGCAGGCTACACTGGACGACATTGTGAATTGGGTAAGGCATTTTAAACACTTTCTGCATTGCAACAGTTTTCGTTTTATTTATTTTAATATTTTTTTAGGGAAACTAGAATTTTTAGTTTGTGGTTTTCTTTAATGTTGTTTTTAGATGTTAACGAGTGTGCTAGTAATCCATGTAAAAATGGGGGAACATGTAATAATCAAGTCAACAGTTACACATGCACCTGTCCATCGGGCTATTCTGGATTACGGTGTGAAAGTGCGGGTAAGTTGTTCAAGGATGTTCTTGTTTTTATATATAATATACAGTCAATCCAAAAAAGGTTGTCCAGAATATATACACATATACACATATAACTATCACGTGACCGTATATACGGAATACATCAACTCCAGGTTCCCTTATTAGTAATCAGCTTTTGGCTACATTATTCAGTATAAAATCAAGACATTAAGACCTTTTAAACCTTTATAATGTGTTCTGTATATGCGGTCACGTGATAGTTATATGTGTATATGTGTATATATTCTGGACAACCTTTTTTGGATTGACTATATATAATATATATACAGCGATTTGCAAAAATTCTGTAAAATCCCAATATATCGATATATCGATATATAGTAATTTGCATAATCCTAATTCTTTGATTTTAGCTATTATGAAACCTGAATCTAAACCCAAGTAACCTTTGTAGTATTTATGTGAAAAAACAATTGAAAAAATGGAACTTTAGAGGGCTTATTCATCAATTTTATGATGGAAATTACCCACAATGCACCTGATATATTGATATATTGATATATTTGATTTTTACAGAATTTTTGCATATCGCTGTAATATGAAGTAAAAAGCATATAAAAGAAGAACAGGCAACTTCTAATGTCCTGAAAACTTTACTAACCGTTTCGACATTCGGTCTTCATCAGTAATAAGAAAATAATAATAACTAATAAAAATGGTAAAAATTTGTACAAATATGTACAAGGTGAAAGTGAGAGACCAAAATGGCAAGATATAGACATCACAGTAACTTTCTCAATCATTGCATCAAGAAGAATCGTATTCCTAAAGGACTCAGTTTGAAATTTAATCTCCAACTTGATAAAAACAACGCTACTTTAGACAATACTTGTAAACGACATCCACAAAGGGCGTCATCCAACGTTTTGAAAGAAATTGCTGCTGACTCGCTTGCTAAAACTAAGGGACTACAAAAAGACTTCATATTACTACGAAGTGCAGACTTGGAATCCTCGAGGATCGTTCTAGTGGGAAAGTCATCGTTGGACAATGCACCACTCCCTTATTCTACATATAATATATATTTTATTCCTGTATATACTGATATTTATTTTACTATGAAGACCGAAGGTCTAAACGTTTTAATAAAATCAATGGACAGTTAGAAGTTGCAAGCATTCAACCATTTATTCTACATATGATATATAAGTTAGTTAAGATATTCCAACTAATTTAAATCCATTGGATTGATTTCCTAGGCTCAACTTTCTGTAAACAAAATCCTTGTTTATATGGTGGAACTTGTAGTGACTCGAAGTGCAACTGTCCACCAAGTTTCTTTGGAATCCGATGTGAACATCGTAAGTAGTTTGTAATAATTTTCCATAAAAGCATTTGTGCAGTTTTGCTGATGGTTCCTGGTTCTTTTCTCGGTCTATTAATGTTATGCAACTTTGCTGATGGTTCCTGGTTCTTTTCTCGGTCTATTAATGTTATGCAGTTTTGCTGATGGTTCCTGGTTCTTTTCTCGGTCTATTAATGTTAAGCAGTTTTGCTGATGGTTCCTGGTTCTTTTCTCGGTCTATTAATGTTATGCAACTTTGCTGATGGTTGCTGGTTCTTTTCTCGGTCCTTCTATGTTATGCAGTTTTGCTGATTTTGCTCTTTTCTCGGTCCTTTTATGTTTCCTGATGGTTTGTCTATTAATGTTAAGCAGTTTTGCTGATGGTTGGTTCTTTTCTCGGTCTATTAATGTTATACTTTGCTCGGTCCTTCTATGTTATGCAACTTTGCTGATGGTTGGTTCTTTTCTCGGTCTTTAATGTTTGCAACTTTGCGGTCTATTAATGTTATGCACTTTGCTGATGCAACTTTGCTGATGGTTGGTTCTTTTCTCGGTCTATTAATGTTATGCAACTTTGCTGATGGTTGGTTCTTTTCTCGGTCTATTAATGTTATGCAACTTTGCTGATGGTTCCGGGTTCTTTTCTCGGTCTATTAATGTTATGACTTTGCTGTTCCTGTTCTCCTGGTTCTTTTCTCGGTCTATTAATGTTATGCAACTTTGCTGATGGTTGGTTCTTTTCTCGGTCTATTCTATGTTATGCAAATGTCCTTCTATTTGGTTCTTTTCTCGGTCTATTAATGTTATGCAACTTTGCTGATGGCTCCTGGTTCTTTTCTCCTGGTCTTCTATGTTATGCAACTTTGCTTCTCGTTCTTTTCTTCTATGTTATGCAACTTTGCTGATGGCTCCTGTTGGTTCTTTTCTCGGTCTATTAATGTTATGCAACTTTGCTGATGGCTCCTGGTTCTTTTCTCGGTCCTTCTATGTTATGCAACTTTGCTGATGGCTCCTGTTTCTTTTCTCGGTCCTTTTATGCTATGCAACTTTGCTGATGGTTGGTTCTTTTCTCGGTCTATTAATGTTAAGCAGTTTTGCTGATGGTTCCTGGTTCTTTTCTCGGTCTCTATGTTATGCAACTTTGCTGTCTGTTTTTTCGGTTATGCAACTTTGCTGATGGCTCCTGTTTCTTTTCTCGGTCCTATTTATGTTATGCAACTTTGCTGATGGTCCTGGTTCTTTTCTCGGTCCTTTTATGTTATGCAACTTTGCTGATGGTTGGTTCTTTTCTCGGTCTATTAATGTTATGCAACTTTGCTGATGGCTCCTGGTTCTTTTCTCGGTCCTTCTATGTTATGTCCTTCTATGTTATGCCACTTTGCTGATGGTTCTTTTCTCGGTCCTTTCTATGTTATGCAACTTTGCTGATGGTTGGTTCTTTTCTCGGTCTATTCTATGTTATGCAAACTTTTTTGCTGATGGCTCCTGTTTCTTTTCTCGGTCCTCGGTCTTTTTATGCAACTATGCAACTTTTTGCTATTAATGATGGCTGATGGCTCCTGGTTCTTTTCTCGGTCTATTAATGTTATGCAGTTTTGCTGATGGTTCCTGGTTCTTTTCTCGGTCCTTCTATGTTATGCAACTTTGCTGATGGTTGGTTCTTTTCTCGGTTTCTCGGATGGCTCCTGGTTCTTTTCTCTCCTTCTATGTTATGCAACTTTGCTGATGGCTCCTGTTTCTTTTCTCGGTCCTTTTATGCTATGCAACTTTGCTGATGGTTGGTTCTTTTCTCGGTCTATTAATGTTAAGCAGTTTTGTGCTGATGGTTCCTGGTTTTTCTCGGTCCTTCTATGCTTGCAACTTTGCTGATGGTTGGTTCTTTTCTCGGTCTATTAATGTTATGCAACTTTGCTGATGGCTCCTGGTTCTTTTCTCGGTCCTTCTATGTTATGCAACTTTGCTGATGGTTCCTGGTTCTTTTCTCGGTCTATTAATGTTATGCAACTTTGCTGATGGCTCCTGTTTCTTTTCTCGGTCCTTTTATGCTATGCAACTTTGCTGATGGTTCCTGGTTCTTTTCTCGGTCTATTAATGTTATGCAACTTTGCTGATGGCTCCTGGTTCTTTTCTCGGTCCTTCTATGTTATGCAACTTTGCTGATGGTTCTGGTTCTTTTCTCGGTCTATTAATTTATGCAACTTTGCTGCAACTTCTTGCTGATGCTGATGGTTGGTTCTTTTCTCGGTCTATTAATGTTAAGCAGTTTTGCTGATGGTTCCTGGTTCTTTTCTCGGTCTATTAATGTTATGCAACTTTGCTGATGGTTGGTTCTTTTCTCGGTCCTTCTATGTTATGCAACTTTGCTGATGGCTCCTGTTTCTTTTCTCGGTCCTTTTATGCTATGCAACTTTGCTGATGGTTGGTTCTTTTCTCGGTCTATTAATGTTATGCAACTTTGCTGATGGTTGGTTCTTTTCTCGGTCTATTAATGTTATGCAAACTTTTGCTGGTTCTTTTCTCGGTCCTTCTATGTTATGCAACTTTGCTGATGGGTCCTGGTTCTTTTCTCGGTCTATTAATGTTAAGCAGTTTTGCTGATGCTATGCAACTTGTTCTTTTCTCGGTCTATTAATGTTATGCAACTTTGCTGCTGTTGTTGGTTCTTTTCTCGGTCTATTAATGTTAAGCAGTTTTGGTGATGGTTGGTTCTTTTCTCGGTCTATTAATGTTATGCAGTTTGCTGATGATGGTTTCTTTTCGGTCCTGGTTCTTTTCTCGTTCTTTTCTCGGTCTATTAATGTTATGCAACTTTTTGCTGATGCAACTTTTGGTTTCTTTTCTCGGTCTATTAATGTTATGCAAGTTTTGCTGATGGTTTGGTTCTTTTCTCGGTCCTTCTATGTTATGCAACTTTGCTGATGGTTCCTTTTCTCGGTCTTTTCTCGGTCTTTTCTCGGTCTATTAATGTTAAGCAGTTTTGCTGATGGTTCCTGGTTCTTTTCTCGGTCTATTAATGTTATGCAACTTTGCTGGATGGTTGCTCCTGTTTCTTTTCTCGGTCCTTTTATGTTATCTCGGCAACTTTGCTGATGGGTTGGTTCTTTTCTCGGTCTATTAATGTTAAGCAGTTTTAAGCAGTTTTGCTGATGGTTATGCAACTTTCTTTTCTCGGTCTATTAATGTTATGCAACTTTGCTGATGGTTGGTTCTTTTCTCGGTCTATTAATGTTAAGCAGTTTTGCTGATGGTTCCTGGTTCTTTTCTCGGTCTATTAATGTTATGCAACTTTGCTGATGGTTGGTTCTTTTCTCGGTCTATTAATGTTAAGCAGTTTTGCTGATGGTTCCTGTTCTTTTCTTCTATTAATGTTATCTTTTCTCGGTCTTTTCTCGGTCTATTAATGTTAAGCAGTTTTGCTGATGGTTGGTTCTTTTCTCGGTCTATTAATGTTAAGCAGTTTTGCTGATGGTTGGTTCTTTTCTCGGTCTATTAATGTTATGCAACTTTGCTGATGGTTGGTTCTTTTCTCGGTCTATTAATGTTAAGCAGTTTTGCTGATTGGTTCTGGTTGTCTATTAATGTTATGCAACTTTGCTGATGGTTGGTTCTTTTCTCGGTCTATTAATGTTATGCAACTTTGCTGATGGTTCCTGGTTCTTTTCTCGGTCTATTAATGCTATGCAACTTTGCTGATGGTTGGTTCTTTTCTCGGTCTATTAATGTTAAGCAGTTTTGCTGATGGTTCCTGGTTCTTTTCTCGGTCTATTAATGTTAAGCAGTTTTGCTGATGGTTCCTGGTTCTTTTCTCGGTCCTTCTATGTTATGCAACTTTGCTGATGGTTCCTGTTTCTTTTCTCGGTCCTTTTATGCTATGCAACTTTGCTGATGGTTGGTTCTTTTCTCGGTCTATTAATGTTAAGCAGTTTTGCTGATGGTTCCTGGTTCTTTTCTCGGTCTATTAATGTTATGCAGTTTTGCTGATGGTTCCTGGTTCTTTTCTCGGTCTATTAATGTTATGCAGTTTTGCTGATGATTCCTGGTTCTTTTCTCGGTCTTTTAATGTTATGCAGTTTTGCTGATGGTTCCTGGTTCTTTTCTCGGTCTTTTAATGTTATGCAGTTTTGCTGATGATTCCTGGTTCTTTTCTGGAGCCTTAATGTTATGCAATAGATCACGTGTTCTATTTATTGTGAAATATTGTTCTTATAATAAGTTTTGAAGATTGTTTGTGCGTAGGATTCAAATAAGTTTGCTTGAGATTATCATCAGTCTAATGCAACACGTTTGAAATGAGTGGATTTATTATATATTTTGTGAAAGAACACACAAAATATGCACAAGCCTATGGGACAACTTATTAGTTGGCTAAGCATCTAATACGGCTGTGCATTTTTACTCGTCATGTTTTTTAGCTCGCCTAATAGCTCGCCAAAATAGCAAACGACTCCTAAAAATACACTG
Source organism: Actinostola sp. cb2023 (assembly GCA_033675265.1). Lineage (NCBI taxonomy): Eukaryota > Metazoa > Cnidaria > Anthozoa > Actiniaria > Actinostolidae > Actinostola > Actinostola sp. cb2023. The sequence goes on from JAUJYZ010001483.1 coordinate 40,406, forward strand.
CCGTATTAGATGCTTAGCCAACTAATAACCTCTATATATTGCTTGGTTTCCTTCCTGTTGTCTCAATTGCTCCGTTGTTTCGTCTTACGCCTCCCCCGCCTTACTATTCGTCGTTTGTTGTTTTAATTTGCATGTATCCTTGCTTGTGTATGACACCCTTCTCTGTTTCTCCCCGTGATGCACCTTTTCGTAGTTTCCCAGAATGCTTCAGGATTCTGCGCACGCAAGCGAGGTCAGGGGATACACATATTTAGAATTGATCCGGCGCGTATTGACGAAAATATGACAATCGTAACTAATCAAGAACAGCTAGGGAAAAAAATGTTTATTTGCTTGAGAATTTGTATCAGTAACTTTGTAATTATTCTTTTAAAAGCACTTCTAACTTAAAAGTCTAACTTTTCTGCTGAATTTCTTCGTTCTCTCTTAATATTTTCGATCGATCTATTTTGTACCCTGGCCTCCCTTGCGCGCGCAGAATCCTGAAGATTTCTGGGAAACTACGAAAAGGTGCATAATGATTTTCAACCAGGCTTACGAATGTGTTATTCTTTTCTTGATAGTCAACCTTTGTTACTACGAACCATGCGAAAATGGAGGAACATGTCAAATGAATCTTACAGTAGTTAATGAATATACTTGTGAATGCAAACCCGGTTACCAAGGTGAAAGATGTGAACAACAAGGTCAGTAACACTAAACAAACGTTATGCTATTTTAAAATTTATCGAGGGCTTTTCAAAAGCCATTAAAAACAGCAGCTTCCGAGGATTGCAAGACACATAATATCTAATGCAACAAAGGTCTAGACTATTTAACGTATTATATAATTGTAAATCGTAAATCGTCTAACATGCACCAACTGAAATTGTCGTAACTTTTGAAATATCCAAAACGTACACAGGTTTTTACAGATTTGTGTAAATGAAATGATGTTCAATCCGATTGTGTCAATGAGAGAGTCCAGCGATGTGCCACTTTTGCAAAATAATCGAGTAAAATTGGGTAATTTTGAGCCGCCGTTCAGTTAGATCTTAGTGGGGTTAATTATCAACTAATTTTCTCATAAACGGCTGAACCGATTGAATAACGCTTTACCTCTAGACAAACTAGATACATTTATCTACAACATGATATAAAAAGTTTCGCTGGATAATGCGAGACGAAGTTTGTACAGCGCCGTAAAGAAGTGCATAATTTCATGCAAATTTGACCTCTTGACCAGCTCTCAGACGGAATCATTTCAAAAAATAAAATAAAATAAAATAAAAATATTTTGAAGCAAACCAAACCCGTTTTAGTAATAACCTTGATATAGTCTTTCATTAGCTAGAGTTTGGGAGATATTTATTTTAGAAGCGAAAACGACTGAGAGGTTTTTAGAGAGACGGCCAGTTGTTAAACAGGAAGCCCAAGACCAAAGAACCCAAAATTCTCCCCCAGTGATGCCTGCGGAGGAGGCTAACGTTTAGCTTCATAGAAATAAAATAATTCAAGACATTACGTACTTCAGCCTACTGGCTGCAATGTTTTTATCAAATAAACCATCTATCTATCTAGCTATCTATAGAGGCGTTGTCTATGAGTGGGAAGGTTACGGTACCGTACCGCATTTTTAAAAGAGTTTGGTTGGATGAGACATATATGCACGCTTTTTATGGATTGAAAAAAACAAAACAATTACAATAACTTAGACGTGTCCCAAAGTTAAGTTAACAACTTTATTGTGCTCACTTATAATTACATTGAGATACAGTCATTTGCAAAAATTCTGGCCGCCACGGTATATCAATATATCAATATATCGGGTGCATCACTAATACTATTAAATGAAGCAGAATTTACAAACAACAAACGTAAGACTAAAATAAACATCATACTAAATATTTCTACCAACTTTGCTGGCGTCAACCCGCTTTAAGGGGAATTTTCGATTATTTAATTACCCATAATGCACCTGATATATTGATATACTGATACTTCGTAGCGGCCAGAATTTTTGCAATTGACTGTATATGCATATCTGTGTATACAGATACACATATATAGATGTGTATATAATGTAATGTTGGAATTAAGCACAGCTACTCAAAATAGCTAAAAACAGCTAATCGAGTTGAGTAGCTATGGTCAGTCAGTTATCTATTGCTTTAATGAAACAAAGTATGTTTAGAAATAGGAGAACAATAACAGTAATCACTAGGGAAATAAAGACGACAATAGGTGCCAATAGATTATACAACGCATACTAGACACATTAATGAAGTATATGTATGTATGTTTTGATTGGTTCAGACAGGAAGCCATTCGAGTGCGCACTCATACAACTCTATTATCAACGTTTCTTTGTCTCGACGCACGTGATCACCCTTCCTCATACTCATTAATTATTCATGAGGTAACCAGCCAATCAAATGTGCAGAATCAGACCACGTGATGTAACTGGAAAGTACGGAAAGTACTGGCGAGAGTAACTGGAAATGTTTTCTAGTAACTGGATTTTTTTTTCCAGTTACTGGAAAAGTTTCCAGTTACTCTCCCCAGTACTTATCACGAGGGACGATTGTATGCAAACTACTGGTACTAAATAAAAGTATATGTCTATGTCCTTCATGACTGTACATGGGTTCTTCATCGGGATCTTGGACAGAGCCAGAGGCAATACCACTCTGTCCGAATCCGCTTCAATCTGAAAGCATGCTCTACTCCATGCTACTCAAGAGTCCAACACATGTGGGATACAATGTCCTCGATTCTGCGCATGAGCAGAGCATATGCAAAGACCGGAATTCTTGCTTTTCCGGGCTAAAGCCTTGGAACTCTTTTTTGCATGTAATAATTAATGAGTATAAGAAGTCGTCGGCTTTGAAACATTACTTCTTATATTAAAATATAAACGTCATATATCTTACTTTGTAGAGTCGTGTTATTGGAACAATATGTACAAATATGGACATTCTCAAGGCGATCAGCAGATTCCTGAATATAGTATCTATGAATCCGAGGAATGTTTCGAACAAAATATTCCAGCTGGAGGATTTAATTTTTTTCCCACGAAACATGAATTGTTGAAGGTAAGAAAGAGCATTCATTCTATTTCTCACTATATTATCTCCATAAAGTCAACTTATGTTATTTCAGGGAGTTTAAGATACCTATTTCATATTTCTTATGATAATAATAATAATTATTATTATTATTATTATTATTAATATTATTATTATTATTATTATTATTAATATAATAAATAATGTACTTTACTAATACGACTACTGTGACTGCGTGATGCGGTTCGTACGTCATTAAAGAAGCAATTCCTAGTTCCGTGAGGCCTGGGAGCAAACATGGCAAATGTTCGGCTAAAATCAGCGTATTTGAGCTAATTTGAAATACACGCCACTGTAGTTGCCTCGGTAGACTTTCTCAAAGTCCGTTTTCCCTCTTTTTCCTATCTCTCGGGAAACGGACTTTTCTCAGTTGCAACGCGCCATTTTTACCGACCTATGTTTTGGTCGGAGGTGTGTCAGTGTTATCATCCAATCAAAGTGCCCGAGAGTGAATGACGCGTCGTAAGTTGTCACTTCAATTTATGATCAGTGTGCTGTTTTCACTGAGACATTTTAGACTAGTTTAACTTGGAAACTCTGGAAATATAGTGAAAACAGCATAGGAAAGGTTAAAACGAGTGAAAAAGTTCCAGTGTTTTTAATCGAGTGAAAAGAAGCCTGTAACTTTGCATAAAAAACACCGGAAACCACCAAAGTTAACGACCTTTGAAGATGGGCTAATTTGACCTTAGTACTGCATGTTGACAGATATCTAATTCCAGTACTACAGAATACGATTGTCGTCCTTTTCCTAGGCATAATTGCTGCTACTCAACCTTTAAAAGAATGGCCGTTAAGAATTAATAGAATCGAAGTAAACAACAGAAGTTATCCAGCCGTTATTTCGAAAAGCGCAGGCTGTAATCTGAACCACCATCCAAACAATATTAACTTGGAAATTATATTTCAAGCAAACAACGCTTCAGCCTTGTATGTTGGACTTAGAAAAAACTTTTTTCGATAATCTGGGTCATATTAAAATGTTTTCCAAGCAGAGCACACAGATAGTTTTAAACATTTTGGTAACTGCTGGTAATTTTCAAACACGCGACAACATACGTCATAAAAAAGTTCGCGCCAGTTTTATGCAAATTAAATTCGATTCCCTGCAGGCGGAACAAGTCGACCACTCGCGACTTCGTCGCTCGCTATCAGAATCCCGCTCGAGGCGTTTTTACGGAACTGGTTTCTCGCTCTTAGTACCCGCCGTCGCTGGTTTCACAGACTGTACACTACACTCCAATAGTTCTCTTTGATTTCATCGTTTATTTCACATCTGCCCTCTCTTACTCTGTGCGTTCTGCTCGCAATACAATATGCTGCGGTTGCATCAGTGCGCTCAGTTTTCACTGACGTCATTCGTCCTTCAGCTCTAATTAATCTGTCACTCTTAAGCATCCAATTACAGTTACAATTACAGTTTAAAAAGTTCATCATAGTTTCTTTATCAAGTAATTTGGATGGATGGTTGGACGGCTCTGATATCAGTTATTCTCAGGATTTAATGTGACTGCGTGATGCAGTTAAGCCATTAATGTACTTTACTAATATGACTACTGTGACTGCGTGATGCGGTTCGCACATAGTTACAGAAGCAATTCCCAGTTCCGTGAGGCCTGGGAGCAAATGTTCGGTTAAAATCAGCGTCTTTGAGCTCATTTGAACTCCACGCCACTATAGTTGTCTCGGTAGCTCAGTGGGTAGAGCACCTGTCATGAAATCGGGGTGTCGTGGGTTCGAATGCCGCTATAATAAAAATAATGATAATAATAATAATAATAATAATGATGATGATGATGATGATGATGATGATGATGATGATGATGATGATGATGATAATAATAATAATAATCATAATAATCATAATAATCATAATAATCATAATAATCATAAATATATTAATAATAATATATTTCTTAAAAACGCACCAAATGGGAGTCTCGACGCTGTTTTACACAACTATTAATAGCTAATTATGTTTCTTGTTCCGATTCCATTTTAGATTTGCAGGAACGGTTTGATATTATTTAAAGGATCGTCTTACATGATGTGGCCAAGCACATTTGGTCCACACTCCTGGATGAAACACCACGCAATCATAGCCCCCTACTGGTCCATAATAGATGGTGGTCGGTCTTTTAATTCCACGCACGTTTATACAATAAAGGACAGCATCTATGATAGAGTAAATGATCGCAACATCAAGAGGTACAGTAGTATTGCAAAGGATGAGATTGAGTCGTTTTCGTTTGAGTTGGAAGTAGCTAGTATATCGGGGCTGTATTATGTCGATCCATTCACTGTGGCTGTAAAAGTACTGGCCCAAATCTACTAGTATATCGGGGCTGTATTATGTCGATCCATTCACTGTGGCTGTAAAAGTACTGGCCCAAATCTACTAGTATATCGGGGCTGTATTATGTCGATCCATTCACTGTGGCTGTAAAAGTACTGGCCCAAATCTACTAGTATATCGGGGCTGTATTATGTCGATCCATTCACTGTGGCTGTAAAAGTACTGGCCCAAATCTACTAGTATAATCGGGGCTGTATTATGTCGATCCATTCACTGTGGCTGTGTAAAAGTACTGGCCCAAATCTACTAGTATATCGGGGCTGTATTATGTCGATCCATTCACTGTGGCTGTAAAAGTACTGGCCCAAATCTACTAGTATATCGGGGCTGTATTATGTCGATCCATTCACTGTGGCTGTAAAAGTACTGGCCCAAATCTACTAGTATATCGGGGCTGTATTATGTCGATCCATTCACTGTGGCTGTAAAAGTACTGGCTCAAATCTACTAGTATATCGGGGCTGTATTATGTCGATCCATTCACTGTGGCTGTAAAAATACTGGCCCAAATCTACTAGTATATCGGGGCTGTATTATGTCGATCCATTCACTGTGGCTGTAAAAGTACTGGCTCAAATCTACTAGTATATCGGGGCTGTATTATGTCGATCCATTCACTGTGGCTGTAAAAATACTGGCTCAAAATCTACTAGTATATCGGGGCTGTATTATGTCGATCCATTCACTGTGGCTGTAAAAATACTGGCCCAAATCTACTAGTATATCGGGGCTGTATTATGTCGATCCATTCACTGTGGCTGTAAAAGTACTGGCCCAAATCTACTAGTATATCGGGGGGGGGGGGGGGGGGGGGGGGGGGGGGGGGTACTCCCTTTGTCCAAGTGGTAGGGGTGATCGGCGGTCGGTTTTGAAAACGGCCCTAAAAGGTACGCATAAATTACAAGAGCTGTTGAAGCCATGTTCATTTCGACCCCTAAAAAGTACGACCATATATGGCGAAAAAGTGATTGTGTTGATATCGTTTAATCAGTGACTGGACGATATCTTTCTTCTGTTCTTCCAATTGACCCTAAAAGGTACGGACTCGTGTTACGTAACTGACTTTTGTGTCGGAACCCTAAAAGGTACACACAGGAAATATTTTCAACCCTAAAAGGACCGCCGATCACCCCTACCACTTGTCGATCCATTCACTGTGGCTGTAAAAGTACTGGCCCAAATCTACTAGTATATCGGGGCTGTATTATGTCGATCCATTCACTGTGGCTGTAAAAGTACTGGCCCAAATCTACTAGTATATCGTGGCTGTATTATGTCGATCCATTCAAAAAACTGTATGTTTTTATCACCAGGTCCTACACGATACCTTCAGATCGTAAACGACTTTCTCGAGTTTATTACCAGCTATACGACAAATGGAAGAGTAGTAATGCCACAACTGCAGTGTTAAACAAGGCTTCTGACGATGTCAAAAAGTACACCGATGGAAACACCTTTCAAGATTTTAAAGCCACCGTTGTTGCAGTGGTCACGTGGGTCAACCTGTATTCCAAGCGAGACACACAGTTTCCATACGGGAGATATGTAAGTTTAGAGTATAGACCCTTTTAATAAATCCCGCAATGCATGATTTTCCGCGCTTGACGTCAAACTTATTCTTTTGAATTCTATTCAAAATATACAAAGACTGAAAACAATGAAGGAAATGAATGGAATTCAAAAGAATAAGTTTGACGTCAAGCGCGGAAAATCGTGCATTGTGGGATTTATTAAAAGGGTCTTTAGGGGTGTTCTCGTATGAGTGGGAAATTTACAGTACCGTGCCGTGTCATATTTGAAAGAGTTTGATTGGATGAGATGCATCTGCACGGTTTTTGATTGGTTCAGCAAGGAAGCCATTTGAGTGTCGCATTGCCGTATTGAAAGAGTTTGATTGGATGAGACTGCATCTGCACGGTTTTTGATTGGTTCAGCAAGAAAGCCATTATTTTGAGTGTCACGGTACCGTGCCGTATTGAAAGAGTTTGATTGGATCTGCACGCTTTTTGATTGGTTCAACAAGGAAGGCATTTGAATGTCACGGTACCGTGCCGTATTGAAAGAGTTTGATTGGATGAGACTGCATCTGTACACTTTTTGATTGGTTCAACAAGGAAGGCATTTGAATGTCACGGTACCGTGCCGTATTGAAAGAGTTTGATTGGATGAGACTGCATTTGCACGCACGCTTTTTAATTGGTTCAGCAAGGAAGACCTTTGAAAATATAAGAACCAGGCATATGAAATAGGTTCTTATTTAGGAAAAATAATAATAGTATAATTTTAGACTTGAATATAGAGTTTCGCGCGCTGAAGCAAAATCACCAACTCAGAAGTACTAATTCAAAGGGTTTTTTTAACCTCGTCTTTTCTCCGATATTCAAGTCTAAAATTATACTAAAACAATTATTCACCTCAGGTTCACCGATAATCACTTCGCCTTCGGCGAATAATTGTTAATTATAATAAGGCCGTCGGTAAATGTGAATTTATGGTCATACAATTTGATGTTGAAAGCGAAAACGAGAAGTGAATACATTTTAATAGATGTTACAAACTGTAATATATCATTATCACTAATGTTTCCAGACCTTTTAACCCTGAAAATAGTGAAAAGTAAGTTTGATTTCTCACTACATACCACACACTATAAGAACCTCTTTGGTCTGACTTGGAAACAAGTTTGTTAACGGTATAGAATTCGACTTAATGTCCAAGCTCTCGAAATGAGTCTTTTTCGTTTATTTTAATACTTCATATTCTTCTATATTCTTCTAGTCCAATACGTTTCAAGTGGTCCTTATTACGGATAACCAGTACACGTTCATAATGTACAACTACCCTTGTGGAAGACTCCAGTGGGCGGCGCCAGTGAACAGCAAGCCAACAGGGTATGAGATGTAATTAACAATTATTCCACGAAATAGAGTCGTACATGAGCTGATAGCGGCTATCAGCCATGACGACGAGATTGAGTGGAATAATTGTTTTATTATATAAACAACCACTGGATTATGAGAAATATAACATTTGTTTTTATTTTTAGCTCGGAAAAAAACGGTCTACCCGCACTGTTGAAAATCTCCAACTTTCTCTACTCATGGTATATGAGCTGATAGCTTACTAGTAGAGTAGCCAATCAGAGCGCGCGCTTGCTCGTATCCAGTGGTTGTCTATATAATAACCATAAACTAAAATCTGAGAACTGTGAACTGTGAACTGTGAACTGTGAACTGTGAACTGTGCATTGTAAAAACAAGACCAAGATAAAAAAAAAGATCGAATAAATAAACGTTTAAATATTGTACGATCAAATTATCACTTTCATCCAAGTTATCACTTCCATCCAAGTTATCACTTCCATCCAAGTTATCACTTCCATCCAAGTTATCACTTCCATCTAAGTTATCACTTTCATCCAAGTTATCACTTTCATCCAAGTTATCACTTCCATCCAAGTTATCACTTTCATCCAAGTTATCACTTCCATCCAAGTTATCACTTCCATCCAAGTTATCACTTCCATCCAAGTTATCACTTTCATCCAAGTTATCACTTCCATCCAAGTTATCACTTCCATCCAAGTTATCACTTCCATCCAAGTTATCACTTTCATCCAAGTTATCACTTCCATCCAAGTTATCACTTTCATCCAAGTTATCACTTCCATCCAAGTTATCACTTCCATCCAAGTTATCACTTCCATCCAAGTTATCACTTTCATCCAAGTTTCTGATAGTTTCAATTCTTTCATTTTTTCGATCGTTTCCTTCCCTTTTTTGTTTTGTTTTGTTTTGTTGATCATTTTATTTTACATATTGATTTTTTTATATTTCCTTCATAGCTGGGAAAACAATTGGTATGATGCCATTCTACCTGTAGCTGGTTGGAATTCTGGTGGTGAGAATAATCGGTATCATAACATTGAAAGGTGAGTATAATAGTTTCAATTGGCCTCTCGCCAAGTGTGTGTGAATATTCACCGAATAATTAATTGTTAAAGAATAACACTATGTTTTTTAAACTATGTTTATATCTAGATCTGGAACCTTGGACATCACAAAACTTAGTCAAATTACTGGTGAAGGAACTCAAGAACTTGGTCGTTGGTTTTTCCGTTTGGACGAATCAAGTATTGGAGAAGACCCAGGGAAGAAATGCTTCGACTGGTACTTGGACCAGCCTCCACCTTTTACCCTAGATCAAAGAATCCCATGTCCATGTTCTTTGTTCCAAGCCGGGCTTGACAGAAGATATTACACAAGCTTTATCGAGAGTTTTTCTAGATTTTGCGTCCTATCATTTAGGTCCGTCCCTTGGTATGACAGAAGCGATGTATTTATACGTCAGGAATGTTGCTATGATCTCCGTTTCACGTCGTTTGGATCACTAATAGTCGGGCCTGGTAATGGTGGTCATCAAAGACTGCGTGCGTTGAATCCATCAAGTCTTGGTTTCATAAGCGACGACGATGCTTACAAAGCCTGTTGTGTAGAGTCTGACCAATGTGAAATGTTCTACGAAAAGCGACCTTCTGACTTTTGCACTTCTTACAGACCTCTAATGTGGAGTATGTAGAATTCATAGCCAAAAGTCTCGATAAGCAATGCAACGCGGCCCATCAGTTTGCGCTATGTTCTATTTACACAATGACCGAGGTTCGGCCACGTGGTTTACGGTATGTTCTATTTATACCCCTATCGAGGTTCGGCCACGTGGTTTACGCTATGTTCTATTTATACAACGACCGAGGTTCGGCCACGTGGTTTGCGCTATGTTCTATTTATACAACGACCGAGGTTCGACCACGTGGTTTGCGTTATGTTCTATTTATAGAACGACCGAGGTACGGCCACGTGGTTATGTTCTATTTATACAACGGCCGAGGTTCGGCCACGTGGTTTGCGTTATGTTCTATTTATACAACGACCGAGATTCGGCCACGTGGTTTAATTTACCAAGCAAGCCTCTTGCTTTCACAGTTGAAAAAACAAAGTCCACTAAATGTTTTGCCTAGACCGTATGCGGAAAAATATCCAAAAGGAAGAAAGTGCAAACAATTTATTGGGATTGTCTCGTCAACAACTGATTGGTTCAATGATTTGGTGGAAGTAGTTTTCTAAAAATAGAACATAAACTGATGGTTCGAGGCCCAATGCGAGATATCGAGACTTCTGGTGATTCTTGTTTTATATGAATATACATCAAGCAGTTTTCATTAGATATTCATGACTAATTGTATCCGTTTTGAAATCACTAGTTAATCCTGCAATCTGATTGGTTCCCAGCAGCAGTAATTTCAGACTAATTGTAGCCATTATAAAATCACTAGTTAATCCTGCAATCTGAATGGTTCCCAGCAGTAGTAATTTCAGACTAATTGTAGCCATTATAAAATCACTAGTACATCCTGCAATCTGATTGGTTCCCAGCAGTAGTAATGTCAGACTAATTGTATCCATTATAAAATCACTAGTTAATCCTGCAATCTGATTGGTTCCCAGCAGTAATGATTTCAGACTAATTGTATCCATTATTAAATCACTAGTAAATCCTGCAATCTGATTGGTTCCCAGCAGTAGTAATGTCAGACTAATTGTACCCATTATAAAATCACTAGTTAATCCTGCAATCTGAATGGTTCCCAGCAGTAGTGATTTCAGACTAATTGTATCCATTATAAAATCACTAGTTAATCCTGCAATCTGATTGGTTCCCAGCAGTAGTAATTTCAGACTAATTGTACCATTATAAAATCACTAGTTAATCCTGCAATCTGATTGGTTCCCAGCAGTAGTAATGTCAGACTAATTGTACCCATTATAAAATCACTAGTAAATCCTGCAATCTAATTGGTTCCCAGCAGTAGTAATGTCAGACTAATTGTACCCATTATAAAATCACTAGTTAATCCTGCAATCTGATTGGTTCCCAGCAGTAGTGATTTCAGACTAATTGTATCCATTATTAAATCACTAGTAAATCCTGCAATCTGAATGGTTCCCAGCAGTAGTAATGTCAGACTAATTGTATCCATTATAAAATCACTAGTTAATCCTGCAATCTGATTGGTTCCCAGCAGTAGTAATGTCAGACTAATTGTAGCCATTATAAAATCACTAGTTAATCCTGCAATCTGAATGGTTCCCAGCAGTAGTAATTTCAGACTAATTGTATCCATTATAAAATCACTAGTTAATCCTGCAATCTGATTGGTTCCCAGCAGTAGTAATGTCAGACTAATTGTAGCCATTATAAAATCACTAGTTAATCCTGCAATCTGATTGGTTCCCAGCAGTAGTAATGTCAGACTAATTGTACCCATTATAAAATCACTAGTAAATCCTGCAATCTGATTGGTTCCCAGCAGTAGTGATTTCAGACTAATTGTAGCCATTATTAAATCACTAGTAAATCCTGCAATCTGAATGGTTCCCAGCAGTAGTAATGTCAGACTAATTGTAACCATTATAAAATCACTAGTAAATCCTGCAATCTGAATGGTTCCCAGCAGTAGTGATTTCAGACTAATTGTAGCCATTATTAAATCACTAGTAAATCCTGCAATCTGAATGGTTCCCAGCAGTAGTAATGTCAGACTAATTGTAGCCATTATAAAATCACTAGTAAATCCTGCAATCTGATTGGTTCCCAGCAATAGTGATTTCAGACTAATTGTAGCCATTATTAAATCACTAGTAAATCCTGCAATCTGAATGGTTCCCAGCAGTAGTAATGTCAGACTAATTGTACCCATTATAAAATCACTAGTTAATCCTGCAATCTGATTGGTTCCCAGCAATAGTGATTTCAGACTAATTGTAGCCATTATTAAATCACTAGTTAATCCTGCAATCTGAATGGTTCCCAGCAGTAGTAATTTCAGACTAATTGTATCCATTATAAAATCACTAGTTAATCCTGCAATCTGATTGGTTCCCAGCAATAGTGATTTCAGACTAATTGTAGCCATTATTAAATCACTAGTAAATCCTGCAATCTGAATGGTTCCCAGCAGTAGTAATTTCAGACTAATTGTAGCCATTATAAAATCACTAGTTAATCCTGCAATCTGATTGGTTCCCAGCAATAGTGATTTCAGACTAATTGTAGCCATTATTAAATCACTAGTTAATCCTGCAATCTGAATGGTTCCCAGCAGTAGTAATTTCAGACTAATTGTAGCCATTATAAAATCACTAGTTAATCCTGCAATCTGATTGGTTCCCAGCAATAGTGATTTCAGACTAATTGTAGCCATTATTAAATCACTAGTTAATCCTGCAATCTGAATGGTTCCCAGCAGTAGTAATGTCAGACTAATTGTAGCCATTATTAAATCACTAGTTAATCCTGCAATCTGAATGGTTCCCAGCAATAGTAATTTCAGACTAAATCGCACGATTGTGTGTCTGTAAATGCATGAATTTGAACATTAGGTATAGCTATTTACAATAATGAGGCATATTTACAATATGCATTTAAATTTTAGAATGCCTATTACTGCATGTTTTTATATCATAGTTCGCTTTGTCATAATATCTAATGAAGTATGATAAATCATTTAAAAGCCTACATTTAAAAATCCCGTCAAGTCCTTATTGTCTGCTCTTAAATATTATTTCAAGTCCAAAGTTATTACTGGTTTGCACATGACGTCATGGCGGTCATGTTGGATCCCGATAGCAAAGCATTCCTCATTAGCTTCTCATGTTTGTACCACCAACATGGCCGCTGCGTCTTTGTACTTTATATAATAATAATAATAATAATAATAATCAAACATTTATATAGCGCCATTTCCTTACAGCCCAATGGCGCTTTACAATGAGTAAAATAATATATTCAGGGATTGATTGCAAACCAGCAATGAAACTCTTCTTAATCTTTATTATTATTATTAATGAAAACGTTTTTGATACTTGCTTGTGTAGGGTGGTTTTGGGGAGATCCTCACTTTGTCTCGATGGACAACAAGAACTACACATTCAATGGCATCGGAGAATACGTCATGTCAGACATCCAAGATGGTTTTTTCCAACTTCAAACCAGAACCCAAATTGCTCAGGGGGGCATTGCAACCGCATTTTCAGCGGCCGTTGCCAAAGAGGAAAATACAATTAAAGTGGAAGTGAGATTGACAAATGAAGGTAAGACTGAATTCATCAACAATACTCCAGTTTCGCGTTGTTTAGAGATGACCGCTGTCCTTGGCAAAAGACGCATTTGTACAGACTTAACCTCGATTCAGAAACCAGTCCGTGCAATTCAAAAATGTTTCTATTGTTTTATGTCAACATTTTTTCGTGTTCTTGTTGATATTTGTGAATAATTTACACTGACTCGAGGCTAACCCTGTACAAATGCGTCTGATGTCAATAAGTACAGCGGTTTTACAACGGCATCTGTGAACGCGAAAAGGGACTATTTATATATCTATCATTGACTGCCCAATGCCACTATGGGTTGCTTTAAAGGGGAACTAGGACCAGGAGGGAGGGGGCGTCTCTAGGCAAACGGCGATGCAGTGTTGTTGCATGGTGTGACGTCACGATGATTTTCAAAATGGTTCCGGACTTTCAGACGGCGAGAGCAAGGATAAAATCTTGAAAATATTCTTATTACGATCAACAGTGGATTTGGTTTGAACGTTACAATACAAATTATTTCATGCAATTAGGTTTATCAACATCCAATACGACATAATATAATATACTTTTTGCTATCCACTGACTGGACTACCCTGCTGTTTTATTTGAGTTTAAATAAAGGTGTCTCAGTATCTATCTATCCGGCTATCAAGAATCTTCGCCACAAGATTACAAGCTTACAGAGGCAGACAGAAGTAATAAAGAAGCGCGAAGACGGAGTTTGTGTGGCACTTTGCTTATTGTGCTCACTCAAAAGGATAGACATGGGGTTTGGGACGGTAACAAAAGCTAAGAAAAACAAAAACTTTAAAAATACAGACTATTGGTTTAGTAGAATTACACAGGTGATTATAGAAAATCAAGCGCGCTGATTGGTCGAGAACTTCGGACTATTTCTCGATAGTTACCTACAGCATTTTGACAAAATGGCTGCCAGCTTTTGAAATATGAAATAAAAATGTATTTTCTTTAAAATGCTTATTTATTTTTATTTTTTCAAATAATCACCTGTGTAATTCTACTAAAACAATTAGTCACCTCAGGCTCAGTGAATAGCAGTGATAATAACCTCGACTTCGTCTCGGTTATTATTCACCGATATTCACCTCGCCTTTGGTGACTAATTGTTAAATAAAACGTCCTTTTTTGGTTGAAAAATAGCTTTTTTTTTCCGATATGAAAAAGCGACTTTTTGAAGAGACAAACTTTCGTCCCGCTTCAAAATGGCGGAATCCCGCGAACAGAGGATCGAAAATTAAATTAAAATACAGACAACAGAAAGATTACCACACAAATAAAATGACACAGAGCTGTTAGTTAAGATACAGATGACACACACTTACTGTTAAAAGGATCTCAAAAAGGTGCTTATTACTTTTTTCTTCGTGTTTTCGCTATCTGGTCAAACACGTTTTACTGCAGAAAGTCAGTGAATCGACGTCGGGTCCCGCGGTTGCTATGTGACGTCACAAACTACAACAACACTGTACTGGATCACGCAGCCGAAAACAATAGAGACGCCCCCTCCCTCCTGACTAGGACGTAAATCGTTCAATATTTGATTTAGCTGAAACTTCACTGAAATAATCTTGAAGGGTCTTATAATCACTAGTTAAAATCTTTTCTCAATATTGGAGAGGGAAGTACTATATTTTTTTATGAATCTTTAGAGGTTTCAGTGACGTCACTTACTCAACCCAAGCTGAGCTCCATACATTTCTTTGTATTTTGTGATCAAAATATCTGAACGCCGTTTGTTCAGATAACAGCTCTGCATTGAAGAAAACTCTTCAAACAATCAATCCTGAGCACAAATATTGTAAGAAAACTCCTTCACACAAACGTTTAGCTTCATAGAAATAAAATAATTCAAGAAACTAAACACAAAGAAATGTATGGAGCGTGTTGATTGTTTGTACGTGACGTCACTAACACCTCTAAAGATTCATAAAAAAATGCATTACTTCCCATTGGAATGTCTGAGAGTAAAACCAACTAGTGATTGTATGGGTCTTTGACATTATTTCAGTGAAGTTTCAGCTAAATCAAATTTGGAACGATTTACGAAATAGTCCCCCTTTAAGAGCTGATATTGAAGTTACACTCTAATGACTCTGAACAAAGGATTCAAGTCGGGGCTATCGGGTCAAGTTTTTGTAATGGCCCGATAGCCTCGACTTGAAACCGTTGTTCAGAGTCATTGAAGTGTAACTTCAATATCAGATATTTTGCTACGCTCGACTAATATCCTTTCTGTAGCAAATACATTGGGCACGAGTGGTCAATAACCATTGGGATAGCAATGACAATATTATCTCCAATTTACAAGCTGTATAGCATATCCAATGCCTTGGAGAAAGAACGTTGAATCCATTCGAAAACAAAGGAACCATTCAAGTGGTATTTCCACTAGTCTTTCATCAAGTACAAACACCTCCAATACTTAATTCAGCCAATCATAACACTCGAACCCAGTCTTCCAACATTTGCCACATACCGATAACATTAAACATTGCGTCATTCGTACATTTATGTAGGAGGTCTAAAGGCTCTTGTTAACGGATCAGTCTTCGATTACAAGAATATGCCTAATAGCACAACAGAAATTGGATCCATTTCCATCGCGCGTGAAGAAAACGGTGGCGTTTCAGCAACGTTCCCATCAGGCATCACGGTCTCATTTAGTGCAGTGAAGGGAATGATGGCAATAGTGCTTGCAGCACCAGACTCGTTCAAGAACAAGACAATAGGCCTTCTTGGAGTGTGGAATGATAATCCTGACGATGACTTTACCCTCCCTGATGGCTCCATTCTCCCAAGTTCTTCGAATGATAGCACCATTCATTACGAGTTTGGACTTAAATGTAAGTACCATGCTTAGTATAGTATTGCAATGCAACCGTGTATAATGCGGTCGATCCTCTAGTAAGCGACCACACTTATTATTAGACGGATTATTAGATTATTATTAGCCGGATTATTAGATTATTATTAGATTGATTATAAGATGTATTTTTGATTGATAATATTGTGCGGAAAATAAAAACCTTTGAACCTTTGAACGGGTTGGTGTCTTACGGGAGGTAGTAATTAAAGTATATAAGGTGATCACTTAAAAGTTGTAGTTGTTTGGAGAGCTTCGATTTGTGTAACGATTCCATTTGTTTCTTTTGGATGGATTCTACAGGGCAAATCACCGCACAGCAATCACTGTTTGACTACGAATTAGGCCAAAGCGTTGAAACCTTCAAGAACTTGTCGTATGCACCAATGTTCGCGGACGATATCCAGTTTGAAAACGCAACCTTGAAAGCCTTAGCGGAAGAAGCCTGTGGTTCAAACGTCGCCTGTCTGTTTGATTCAGCTGCCACCAAAGATCTTTCAATTGGTCAAGCAACCCTTCAAACAGCCAACAAGTTGACCAACGACTCGAACACACTTGGTAATGTCACTTTTCCTTCATGGAAATCTAGTTGGTTTTATTTGTAGTTCCTTGTAATCATTGAATATAGAAACATTTTCGACGGAAGCAAAATCATTTCAAGCCAGTGACATCACAGGAAACGGCTGCGAAAGAGATTGAATACATCATTGCATGTTTACTATGATCCTCGGCCGAAAAATCAGGCTGCTCAGTGGAGCCGAGGGAGATCGAGGGGGGCGGGGGAAACGGAGAGCGCACTCCTCTTTTTTTCTCGTTCCCAATCCCCTCCACCCCACTTTTCCGAGGATGACTTACTACTCAATTCGCACCCATTTCTCTGCTGATACATCTGTTCATCTAAAGCTAGATCCATCTGATCTTGAAGTAAATTTTATCTCGTTTAGAAAACTTCCCACCTGAGTTTGTCAATGCAAGTTCGACGGTACAACTTAAGTTGAATACATTGGTAGTATTAACCGTGAACGCTACAGATAAGAATGGCGACCAACTCTTCTATATTGTTTCTTCTATAAGTGGATTAACAACTTCACAAAGTGGTACCACGCTGACCATCAGATGGACTCTTTCTTCAATGGACAAGGTTTGTACAATTTCAAGAATTTCAATTAGGGCTGCAAGGGTGGCCGAGTACTGGTGAGAGCCTCGGTCTGTCACCTCTGTGTCCCGGTTCGATTCCCGGACCTGGGATCACATGTGATTTGAGTTTGTCAGTTCGTTCTCTCCCTTGCTTCGAGGGTTTTTCTCCGGGTACTCCGGTTTTCCTCCCTCCATAAAAACGAACTAGTGAACTGAAAGTTGTATGTATAGAATATTGGAATGTAGTGGTAGTGTGTGTGAGAGTACAGTGTCCCCCAATTAGTGCGCAAGCGCTAGAACACATTGGACACTTAAATAAACAGTTAGTTATTTTTATTTTTTTTTTTTTATTGTTGATGACTTTATCCAGAATGCTATCTGTTGTGGTTTATTTTTGTCCACTGGTTTAGATTTTTTTTTAAAGGATTCTTTCAAGGTTTAGCCTTTTATGGTAAACTGAAAGGTAGTAGATTATGAAATTAAATTACTACAACACATCCAATCAGTCCTTTAGTTGTAACAACATAGGGTTTTACCATCGAGGCAAGCTTGGAGCAGTGGCTACCCTGAGTCGCAATTTGATGTGCTGAGAATGAAATTTCAAGTTCTCCAAGATGAACGCTTAACGACATTGCAAATGCACACGGTATTCAGTGCATCCATGGTCGGGTTACATCCGCCATATTGAGACTAATTTCACAGACTAGTTAGGTCCGTGTATTAATTATTGAAGAAATAGAAAACGAGGCAGCGTGGTTTATCGAGTTATAGAAGCACGCGGAAATTAGAAGAAGAAGAAGAGAGAAGTGTTAGTAAGCCTCGTCTTCTTTCAATTCCCAAGTGCTTCTAGAACTTGATAAAGCACAGCTGCCGAGTTTTCTATTTCTTTTATAAAATACAAGTATGATTTAAGGCAAGTTTTCAATGTTGTTCGTTATAAAAATGTTGAATTAATATCTGCGCGTGCGTGCTGTGTGCTCTCATAGAGCAAGCAGTATACGCATCATGGCGGCATCCTTTGGCAAATCAGAGCGCGCGCGAGAGTTATATCATGGTTATGTATAAAATTTCAATTTCAATTGTTCCTCCTCGTAAATCCTTTAGGTTAATTTCACGGTAACTGCAAGAGACCCAAAAGGGGCGTCGGCAGTCTGGACCCCAACCATATTAGTGTGCGCATGTCGAAATGGTGGTAGCTGCACTCAATCGAACAACCTGTCTGGCGAAAAGTTCCAAGTGATGGCATGTAATTGTGGTGGTGGTTATACCGGCAAGTTTTGTGAAACCAAGATAAACGCCTGTGAGATCAATGGACCACCGTGCTTTCCTGGAGTCACGTGCACTGACCTTCCTCCCCCTAAAGGTGTAGACGGATACACTTGTGGACCTTGCCCTACGGGATATGCTGGCAACGGAGCTAGCTGTACAGGTATAGCTTGATTTCTCAACACGCTCTAAATCAAATAGAAACTTGTTTTTGACACGTCAAAACTGTGAAATATGCCGCAGTAACAAACTGGATTGAAGTCCCTCTTGAAATCAAAAACAATGAATCGTTAATTTATAAAGAAATCCCTTTTATCTCAATAGGAAATGTCCCTATGCCTTTTGAATTCCTTTGTAATTTATCGTAATTATGCGCTCATTTTTTAGTCAATCTCAATGCAAATTTATTTGTTCACTTTGCTGACTATCTGCTGTTACACATACTTGACACTTTCTATGGGTTGCAGGATCCTATAACCCTTTGGGTTGTTTTCCTGCAACCTTCCACTATTTTTTCAATTCAAGAACGAAAATAGTTCCTTAGTGCACTAGCTGAATAGTCCATGAAAGATAAAGATAAGATAGATAACTTTGTGTGAGAATGAAGTTTTTCAAAACTACGAAGAAACAATTGTAATTTTTGTTATTTATTTATTATCATTTATTATTTATTATTTATTGTTTAATATTTGTTATTTATTTATTATTATTTACTATTTGTTATTTATTATTTGTTATTTATTGTTTATTATTTGTTATTTATTTATTATTTGTTATTATTTGTTATTTATTATTTGTTATTTATTGTTTATTATTTATTGTGTATTATTTATTATTCATTTATTTATTAGTTATTGTTTATTATTTGTTATTTATTGTTTATTATTTATTGTTTATTATTTGTTATTTATTGTTTATTATTTGTTATTTATTGTTTATTATTTGTTATTTATTGTTTATTATTTATTGTTTATTATTTGTTATTTATTGTTTATTATTTATTATTTGTTATTTATTGTTTATTATTTGTTATTTATTGTTTATTATTTCTTATTTATTGTTTATTATTTTTTATTATTTTTTATTTATATTTATTTATTATTTATTATTTATTGTTTCTTATTTCTTATTTGTTATTTATTGTTTATTATTTATATATTTATTATTTATTTATTTGTTATTTATTGTTTATTATTTATATATTTATTATTTTATTTATTTGTTATTTATTGTTTATTATTTATCATTTATTATTTATCATTTATTATTTATTCATTATTCATTATTTATTATTTATTAATAGATATAGACGAGTGCCAGAACCCTACGAAGTGCACACAACGTTGTCTTAACTCACCGGGGTCATATACATGTCAATGCAAGCCTGGATATAAACTAAATGCTGATGGCTTTACTTGTGATGGTAATACTTTCAATTTACTTTTCTCTCTTCCTTCTTTTTAACACTTTAATGGGCGAATAACTAGAATTACATAAGTAATTTTCATCTAGGCCCATATAATTTATGTAAAGACAGAATGTAAAGACAGAAAAAAGACAGAAAAAAAACTCGAGTTAATTTTTTCTGTCTTTACATTTTGTAATTTATAAACTCTCTCTATATATATACATTCAACTTGCTTTCCTTCCTTCTTTCCTTCCTTCCTTCCTTCCTTCCTTTCTTCCTTCCTTCCTTCCTTCCTTCCTTCACCCTCTCTTCAATAAGCCAGGTCAGAGTTTAAGGGGCGCGCGCGGCCTGGTATAACGAATTCGGGATAAAATGTGTCCGAAGTGATTTTTTCTCCAATGTCTCTTGTATTTTTGCCGAGTTTTCTAGGAGCATTTTGCACTACTTTTTCTGTACTAATAAAGTATTTTCCCTGTTTACTAGTCACATACAACTGCAAGGTAACTCTAACAGCGCTTATATGTTCATTTGAGTACGATAATCCACTGAAAAACGTAGTTTAAAATCGCCCACAAGCTTACCAATCTCGAAGCGGATTGGGCTTCCTGTGTCAACTGAAGGATCGTCAGTTTCACAACGTTTGGATTTCGCTTTTAAATCATGTCTTTGTGTCGATTCTTGGCAATTTTTTCAGAAAATAATAAAGATTATGAGTTGTTTATCACTTTGTGCTATTAGTTGTCTCAAAAAAGTATCAAAAAGTTGTGTTTTGGGGCCGTAGATTGGCCATAGTTCTCACGGCTTCACTACGTCCAGACTACGTGTATAACGAAGGACATTTTTATCGTAAAATAGAATTTGATTAACAAATCACACATGAGGTTGAATTAAGAAGACCTTTATGCATACCTTGGAGTATTTTCTCGGCAAAAATCGTATTGTAAGAAATGAAAAATGCTCCTAGAAAACTCGGCAAAAATACAATAGACATGGGAGAAAAAGTCACTTCGGACACATTTTATCCCGATTCGGTTCCAGGAATCACGGTAATCCTTAAACTCTAACTTGGCTTATTCGTTCTGTTTTATTTTATCCTGTTAGCATTTAATTAGAATCCCATTATTTTAAAAGATATTAATGAATGTGATGTACCTGGAACGTGTATGCACAAATGCGAAAACTCACCTGGTAGCTACAACTGTAGCTGTAATGATGCCTTCAAAGTCGATCCAGCTGACCGCAGCAAATGTGTCCGTAAGTACATCTTATTGTGAATCTTGCTCTATGGAGCTCGTTAGACATGAAAACAATTTTTTAGATAATCTTTATTTAAAAACCATGACTTTTTTTGATTTATTTTATTTTACATTTTAGCAGATAATACTATATTACAATACGTACAGCCGATTGCAAAAATTATGTAAATCAAGTATATCAGTATATCCATATATTGGGTGCATTATGGGTAATACTATATTAGAGTTTTTCCACAAAATATGCAACAGAGGCTTACAAACAACAAACTAGAGACTAAATTACATAACATTCTAGAGTTTCACCAATGTATCATTTAGGGGACTTTTTCAATTACCCATAATGCACCCGATATATGGATATACTTGATTTACAGAATTTTTGAAAAGGGCTATACATCAATATCAATATAATATAATACAATATACACAATACATTACAATTATACGCAGTATTCCAATAATACAATATATTTTGTCATTCAACTACAATCAATTAAATAGAAATAAATAAATAAATACATGAACATAATAAAAAACTGGATATGATATAAAAACCATGACATGAAGAAGTCTAAAGTTCCATGAAAAGCCAACCACTATATAGCCTAATTTTCAGACGGCACGGAGTCGACCGCTGACCACTTTCCTCGCCCTCCTTGAGGTCCATTCATAAATATCAAACATGTCCACTTCTGGTATCTTGAAATAGCAATATTGGATTGAAACAAATGGATTTTCAATGATTCCTGGCCTCCATACACTGAAAACTTTACAAATTGACGTGAAGTTTTGTCAATATGTTTCTCTCTAGAACATATTTTAAAAACATCAGCAGATCATCAGCGCAGATTTAATGAAATACGGGATTTTGCCGCCATTTTGATGACGTCACGTTCAAAATAAAGTGTATTTTTGTAATGGTTCATCAAAGGGAGTAAATTAAACAAGGACAAATAATTGGAAATGAGGAAGCACTTGCTTGCAAGCTTTTTTTAAATTTTCTCTTTTTTTTCAATGCAAACTTTTCAATTGTAGATAATCTAATTACATTTACAAATACTTATTACATACAGTTACATGTCCATTTTGTCTCTTATTTTATAATTTTCCAGCAGGTTAGTTATACAATGTAGACACTAGCTTGCAAACTATTTTAGTCTTAAAATTCAGTAATTATTTGAATGTTTTCTGAATTTAGCGATAACGACGTGCTCACCCCAAGACAGTGGCTGTAGTCAAATTTGTTACGTTCAAAACAACCAAAAGAAATGTGCTTGTAGAAAGGGGTACAAGCTTCAAGGTGACAAAAAGTCATGCAAAGGTAATGTGTGCAATCAGGAGCCCATAAGTAGGAGCATCCATGTAGCATTAAAATCTGTCACGGCGTTTGAACAAGTTTGGCTATTTTTAGAACACGAAATTGAACAATCACTGCAAACTAACTAGCCTCCTTTGCAGCCGTTTGGCTACAAATTAACGAGTTGCAGCAAATAAAACGAGTTGCTGCAAATAAAACGAGTTGCTGCAAATAAAACGAGTTGCAGCAAATAAAACGAGTTGCAGCAAATAAAACGAGTTGCAGCAAATAAAACGAGTTGCTGCAAATAAAACGAGTTGCTGCAAATAAAACGAGTTGCATCAAATAAAACGAGTTGCAGCAAATAAAACGAGTTGCAGCAAATAAAACGAGTTGCAGCAAATAAAACGCGTTGCTGCAAATAAAACGAGTTGCTACAATAAAACGAGTTGCTGCAACTAAAACCGGAAGTGCACAGTGATTGGTCAATTTCGAGAAATCGTGTTCTAAAAATAACCAAACTTGTTCAAACGCCGTGACATAGACCCAATGTGTAGCATGGATGCTCCTATGAAATTATTTTAATTATTCTAATTATTTTTATGTGTTTTATTATTGTAATTCTTGTACCACCAATTATGTATGTAGAAAGTAATTTGTAGGGAGTGGTTAGAAAACAGGTCGTTCTCACACCACTGCGGGATAAGACGTAGGTTTCTAAGCCGTTCTGTACTTCGAATTTTGTAGCAAACAATTTGGAGTTTGGTTTTTCAAAGCAATGGAAACATGGGAGACCATCCTGTTGCTTTCCAATGGCTTTTCAAACGGTAGTCTTCTTCGCAGCCACCTGAGCCTCGGGCGGCTGCGAAGGAGACTTGGAAGGCGGTGGCATTTGATTTGTTCTTCAAGCCAAAAACCGCGATTCTAATTTCAATGATTATAATATTTTCAACAGATATTGATGAGTGCCAAAGTAAGCCATGCGCCCAGTTGTGTGCCAATCTAGTAGGGGACTACAGATGCAGCTGCTTGACAGGGTTTAAGCTTTCTTCGGATAAAACCTCATGTGAAGGTACGACAGAAAAAACAATAAAATTCATCTCTCTCAGCGTGACAGTGTCACGTCCTGTTTAACCGGCAGAAATGTGATTGAACAATGAATTACAAGTTATCCAGCTGTTCTATGAAACTCTAAATACATTAAATAGCAAACAAACAAACCAAGAAATAAAGGAAGGGAAAGGATTGGATAGGATGGGCTGGGATGGGAAAGGATAGGATAGGATGGGATGGGATGGGATGGGATGGGATGGGATGGGATGGGATGGGATGGGATGGGATGGGATGGGATGGGATGGGATGGGATGGGATGGGATGGGATGGGATGGGATGGGATGGGATGGGATGGGATGGGATGGGATGGGATGGGGGATGGGATGGGATGGGATGGGATGGGATGGGATGGGAAAGGATAGGATGGGATGGCATGGGATGGGAAAGGATAGGATGGGATGGCATGGGAAAGGAAAGGAAAGAAAAAAAAGGAAAAGAAAAGGAAAGAAGAAAGTAAGCTAAAACACGCGGAAGGAAAACAATTCAGCAAGAATTCGCTTTTTGGATATCTTGCGCAATATAAATTAGCCATTTCGGAGTTGATGTTCGCGGGGAATTGTGGGATTGTTTTAGGGTCACTCGCCAAAACGGGACTGTTGTTCTGCCATTACAATTTAGATAATTTCATTTTTCTCAAAAGTGGGAGATATCATCTCAAAACTGGGGCATTACATGGCATCCGTCCAGTGAAATTGTTCCACGTGACCCGTTTTGACCAATGGGCGCGCGCGAAAATTTATCGATGAGTTATAATAAAGTTTATCCCCCTCGTGCTCTTTCTTACGCAAGTGATTTTACTCCGAAATAATAATTTAAAAAAACAACGATTTGTCGGGACGTATGTCATATGCGAAGTACATTAATACCTCTTATAAACCGAGCGCGAGGTCCGTACGGGAAGTTATGGACCGCTAATTGACCAATAAGAGCGCGCGCGTAGTACATGTGCTATATAATAACCATGATTTTTGACTTGTTGTTTTACTACCGATTGTTTTTCTGCAGACATCAATGAATGCGTTGTGGGTTACAACTGCAGTGACGCTTCTCAAAAATGTGTCAACATATTAGGCTCGTATAAATGTGAATGCCAGCTTGGACTTGTGTGGTATAACAATACATGTAGAGGTATGGGTCTTGGCATAGTTAGTACAGGGAATGGTTAGGAAGCCTTTTGTTATATTTCTTTGTTCTAGTCCTGATGTCATTATGATGTTGAACGGGTCCTGACCGTGCACAATGTTTGTTCAAATTCATTAGAAAATGGCTAAACGACTGAACCCAAATGTTCTTTAATTTTGAATTGGAATATATCGCACAAGTAGCCAAAAGAAACGTTTGGGTTCAGTTGCTCAACAATAGCAAATTAAGGCAAAACAATGACAAAACAAAAGATTTGTGCACGGTCACGGTTGAAAAAAACGAGCAAAACATGTAACAAAAGGTTTCCCAACCAGTCCCCTGTACTAACTATGGTCTTGGATACCGATTAGGGACGGACCATTAGAAAAGTGATGGGGGCGTGGGGCAAAAGCAAAAAAAATGATATTTGCGTCTTCAAAATCCCCACCTTTTCTAATGGTCCGTCCCTTATGTACTCGAGGGTATCGTAAATCCGCGAAACAGAAATTGTTAGTGTGCAAGAGTCAAATGAAAACAAAACAACACAATGAAATTAGAGTACCATTTCACGGGTTTGTGAAAACCACAGAAACATTCAAGTTAGTCTAGTATTGCTGGTTTTCACGTGACGTCATGGCGGCCATGTTGGTGCCCGATAACAAAGCATTCCTCATTAGCTTATTATGTTTGTACCACCAACCACGTGACGTCATGGCGGCCATGTTGGTTCCCGATAACAAAGCATTCCTCATTAGTTTCTCTTGTTTGTCCACCAACCACGTGATGTCATGGCGGCCATGTTGGTGTCCGATAACAAAGCATTCCTCATTATGTTTCTCTTGTTTGTCCACCAATCACGTGATGTCATGGCGGCCATGTTGGTTCCCGATAACAAAGCATTCCTCATTAGTTTCTCTTGTTTGTCCACCAACCACGTGATGTCATGGCGGCCATGTTGGTGTCCGATAACAAAGCATTCCTCATTATGTTTCTCTTGTTTGTCCACCAATCACGTGATGTCATGGCGGCCATGTTGGTTCCCGATAACAAAGCATTCCTCATTAGTTTCTCTTGTTTGTCCACCAACCACGTGATGTCATGGCGGCCATGTTGGTTCCCGATAACAAAGCATTCCTCATTAGTTTCTCTTGTTTGTCCACCAACCACGTGATGTCATGGCGGCCATGTTGGTGTCCGATAACAAAGCATTCCTCATTATGTTTCTCTTGTTTGTCCACCAACCACGTGATGTCATGGCGGCCATGTTGGTGTCCGATAACAAAGCATTCCTCATTAGTTTCTCTTGTTTGTCCACCAACCACGTGATGTCATGGCGGCCATGTTGGTTCCCGATAACAAAGCATTCCTCATTATGTTTCTCTTGTTTGTCCCACCACCACGTGATGTCATGGCGGCCATGTTGGTGTCCCAAAGCATTCCTCATTAGTCTCTTGGTCCACCAACCACGTGATGTCATGGCGGCCATGTTGGTTCCCGATAACAAAGCATTCCTCATTAGTTTCTCTTGTTTGTCCACCAACCACGTGATGTCATGGCGGCCATGTTGGTGTCCGATAACAAAGCATTCCTCATTATGTTTCTCTTGTTTGTCCACCAATCACGTGATGTCATGGCGGCCATGTTGGTGCCCGATAACAAAGCATTCCTCATTAGCTTCTCTTGTTTGTACCACGAAACACACCACCAACATGGCCGCTGCTTTTTTGTACTTTAAATCTCCTGGAATGAAAACCAGCAATACAAAGTATCATTGCCGTTCGTTGTGAACGTTTGTGAGGAATACAATTGCCACATACCAAATATGGAATTAAATACCAAATTTGGGCCCACTATCGACTAGAATAACAACTATGACCATGATACCAAGCATACCAAGCATACCGTAGAATCCCGGTTATGAGTCCTGGGGCCCGTTTCTCGAAAGTCCCGTAAACTTTTCGGGCCCGAAAAGACATCCCAGAAATCTGAGACACTTACTCTACAAAGCTGTTCTTTTGATATGTTTTTTTAATATGAACAAACTTTCCCTTCATGCAAAGTTTCATATCTGTAAACTACTTTGTTTTGAAGATATAGATTTTTCAAGAAACCCTTTTCGGGCCCGATAAGCTTTCGGGGCTTTCGAGAAACGGGACCCTGGGCTTATAAAACTTCGTAATGGGTTTTGTCTACATCTACATTTATTAAGTCGGTAACGGTCGTTAGACATCATACACCAACTTTGTGGTGGGCTTATAATCGGGGGTGCTTATAAAAGGGGGGGGGGACGTCCGAAATCCGTTCTATTTTAAAAAATGTTTAATCGTGACCATTTTAGTTAAACAGTGTTCATGCAACAATAACAGTAAAAGCTTTGAAACGCGAATGTTCTCAGAAAAACTATAATCTGAGCACCGATTGTCAATGTGCTATGCCACTGGACTCCGTCAGTCGCGTCTGGTTTTGCCATCGTCGAGAACAAATGGTAACAGGGTTTGATCCATTGTCGCTAACCTCAAACTTTCCACGTCTTCTAACACGCAACAACTGGGGAAGGGCTTATAACCGGGGTGGCTTATAACCAACTTATAGCCGGGATTTTACGGTATATTTACATAACGAAGCCATAGCCTTATATGATTACATCAATAATTATATTTTAAAACGTATAGAACTTGGAAAGAATGAAACGATTGAACCTACCCAACCAAGACCTGCGAGCATTGAAGAGGAAAGGCAGGCTATTGATATGCTAATTAAGAACATGCTCAAGAAAGAGGTAAGCAAATATATTTCTCAAACTCATTAAAAATTCATGAGGACAAAGCAAAGCCAATTACTACCGTGAAGGAGGTATGGATATGTGGTCTAATTTTGCTTTAAAGGTTCTCTGTAGCCTAAATTTATCTTTCGATAAAAACAAAGAGAATGCTGTGTACATTCATTTTCTGAAATAATTTTCAATTGTTTTTATTTTTATGGAGAATAAACTTTTAATTGTAAAAAGACATAGATTACCGCTGAAATGATCGCGGCTCACTTCAGTAATTATTCCCCATAATAGACGTCACCTATCCCAAGGGAAAGTGCAGTCACAATATAGAGTAATTATAAGTACATTGTATTTTCTTGTACCCGAGAGAATGTTTTGAACGGATTTTAATATTCCCCATAAACGACGTCACAAACAAAAATATTTGAGCCGACGGTAAAACGGCAAAATGGCGGATGATATTCCATATTGAGCGTACATTATGTTGATATCTAAGAAAGATTTACAAAAAATAATACTCAAGTAATGCTAGTACAAGAGATATCTAACTTTCTTGCGAAAATAAATGTTGTCTTCATTTCCCCTTTAAATTTTCCCAATAATTATTATTGGTTTGAGAAGCACGAGAAAGAGTGTTTCATCCGATATCCAAGCACCGAGTATGTTGAAAAAAAGATCAATATTTTAAATTTTTCATTAGAGCCATATAAGGGCACATTCACCAAATAAGGTCGGAGTAAGGGTATCGGCTGATAATAACCCACCCTGGTCCGATAAACCAATCAAAACGCATAAATGCAGATATTTATTCCCTGATTCGACCTATTAATATTTTTATTTATTTATTTTTTATACTGTTTTTAGTGGGACTACCAAATAGACAAGAACTTCAAGACGTTGGTTGCTAAAATTGTCTCTGACTTCTGCGAAAATAATCGAGAAGAGTGTGGACTTCCTCCAACACAGAGATCGAGGTATTGGACTCGATTATAAAATTATTTTAGTTCTAGTGTTTAATTGTTGCTGATTCTTTTCACTTTAGACGCGCCCTTGCAATCCAGCTGTACACCGCTGACCAGGTCCACCTCTTGCCTTCGTATCCCAAGCAGAATGGTTCCAACTTGCTTGTCGCTTTCTACGTTCAAAAACCTGCAGGGGTCATAAGCAACACCACAGCCGTGCCATCGAGTATCTTGGTGCAGATTGTCAGCCAGAACATCAGTGAAATACAGGTGTTGTTAGGAGGGAAACAAGTCGCTTACATAAAAACCCGATATGATGTAGCTACAACATCACCACCAACTGCTCGCCCAGACGACAAGACAGAGCTATGGATTGGCATTGGTATTGCGTGTGTGCTGTTACTCGTCGTCATTATCG
Organism: Actinostola sp. cb2023; assembly: GCA_033675265.1. Lineage (NCBI taxonomy): Eukaryota > Metazoa > Cnidaria > Anthozoa > Actiniaria > Actinostolidae > Actinostola > Actinostola sp. cb2023. The sequence goes on from JAUJYZ010001483.1 coordinate 69,655, forward strand.
TCATCGCGTGGCTGATATGGTAAGTCGGCAGATACAACAACCATAAAATAGTCCCCTTCACAGTTCCCTGCGCCATCTTGAAAGGTAGCCGTGGCTTTGCATCGAAGCGAGACCAACGGTGACCTTGCAATGCGACAATGAGCAATGAGACCTTTTAACACTTTGAAAAATTATTCGCATGTCTCTGTTAAGGGAGGCTCTAGGTAGGCTGTATCGGTTCTTTATTCAAGCTCTGGCTGGCTAGGACTAATTACAAGTTGTGGTACGGTCATCTTTATAGTGACGCGCACTAGCAGTGTCTATCATTATGTCAATGTCAGTTTGAACTAGGTTCGTGATTGACTATATACTATGTGCTTCTAGATTACAATTATCAAATACGCATTTGGATGGTACAAGTAATCTAAAGATTCTATATAGTTAACTTCTGAAACACTGCAACAAAGTTATACTGTTGGATAGTGAAAATTATAAGTTATCTGATTGTATCAAAACATTGTAAGTGGAAAATAGGAATAAGAAGTTCTGACGAAGTATAGTGTCTTGGGGTGTGGTAGATAATTGTGTGTGAACTATGCCAAAATAGGAGGAGACTAAATGATAAGAAAATAAGAAATTGCATGATCTAGGATACAATCTGGTTCTAGAGATAATGGAGCTAAAGTCTTAACTTAGCTTATCTAGAATTTTTTTGAGAATATACAGCAATTAATAGTATCGGTAAAATCAGTAATTCTGTTGTGTAACATCTCTCTCATTGCAAGGTCACCGTTGGTCTCGCTTCGATGCAAGGGCACGGCTGCCTTTCAAGATGGCGCAGGGAACTGTGGAGGGGACTGTTGTCTTGTATATAAAAATTGTGTTATTTTACTGGTCGAAAAGTACCTAATGAATACAAGGGGTTCCAATCCCTTCTTAAACATATTTTTACTAATCTTATTAATCTAACTAACCGTGACACAAACTAACCCTAACTCGTAATAATTTATCAAGGGAAGCGAATACAAAACGCAAAAGAAAAAGAAAGATTAGCCAAAACAGAAAGGCCGATAACTTCAAAGTTGGAAAGGGAAATGTGGGATTCAGCGAGGTGGAGTACGAGAACGGGAGTATTGAACTGAACTATATCAGGAAATATCCAGAAGATACTTTGTAAAACACAACGTCATCCCTCGATCTCCGTTAAGGATTCAAGTTAGACCCACCGACGTCTGTTCTTAATGGAACCGGTCCTGCGGTCCTAACATAATATGCTAATTTACATAGCAATTAATTATTCAAAAACTATAAAGTCTAATCTTCTCGCCAGCTGTCTGTGTAATACATGGACTCATTATAAATTCGCTATACTAAACTGCAAAATTGCCTGATATCTAAATCTTATAAAAACAAATGCCTGGTCGTTAAAGTAACGCTTAAATTTTCCTCGATGCCTTTCAGTTTTACTAATCGTACTAACCCTGACACTATAACTAACCGTAGCTAATTTACGTATCAAGGAAAGCAAAATCAAAACGCAAAAGAACAGTGAACAAAATATGGCAGGATGACTCCATCATTGCCAAAGGAAATTTGGGATTCAGCGACTTGGAGTACAACGATAGAAATATCGAGCTGAGCTATGTCAAGAAATATGTAGAAGCCGAAGAAGCCACATCCCAACCCACCGAAGATACATCAGCACCGACGACGTATGACCTTGGAACCGGGCCTGCGGTGCTAACAGTATGCTAATTCACTGCACTCCAATTAATTCATAACCTACAAGGGCTACTGTATCTAGCATGGTAGCATGTGACTCATCATAATCTTCACAGCAAGTATTTTGCTAATCTTAACTCGTATGTTGCACCACAGCACAATAATAATAATAATAATAATCATCATCATCATCATCATGATAACTATTATATATTCATCACAAGGCTCTACAATAGCCAAACTATCGCCGGACTGTTCTTAAAAAAAGATGGCGACTTCTTTGCACATATAAAATATATTTATCGAAATAAAGGAATGGTCTAAATTAGCAAGTATATAAGCTACTCGTAGCCTCATTTACGGCGTTTTATCCGTAAATACCGTTTCTCGGCAATTGGATTACCTGTGTTCAGGGCTCTTTACCGCGAGGGATTAAGTCGAGTTGGCCCTGACCACAGGTAGCCCAATCGCCAAAAATCCTTTTTTTCTGCTACAAGTAGCTTAGAAAGTTTGATGCAGTTACCTGTTAATTTATAAATCATTTCTGCAGCTGCATAGTAATGACTTAGGGATGCACAGTCGCCATTTTATTTCAGTACAGTGGATGATATTCTATATCGTACTTATTTATCCTCTTCGCCGGCTCCTAGTGGAATACCAGGCTTCGTCCCCACGAGAGCCATATATACTATATATTCTACTTTTATTGACACATCCAATGTAAAGTTTCTATAGCTCAAAGCATTAAAGAGTATATTCGTCTCAAACTAAATAAAAACGGCCTCACTGATATGATAAAGTTTTTTTATGAAAATGGGTTTTGATAGCAGCACTGCGATCTGCTTGTGTTCCGAGGAATATTGAAAGGCGCCATTTTGATTCTAGTCCCAGATCGCTGTCCTTTTATTTGACTGGTTCCCAGTACTCCCGTATGTTTTCCTAACTTGTTATGTCTTTACGCTAGCGTAACAGCAAAAAAGCCAGATGACAGAATATTATTTATTTCAAGGGGCTGACTTACAAGACAAACAAAACTATACACAAACCGGCGGTCTGTGGAAAATATATTGGAAGACTGGGTACGAGTGTTATAACCATTGAGATCAGTAGCATTTTTTAGCTATAGAGGGTTTGCACGATCACGTGCCGGCAGCCATGACAGGGGGCAGGATAGAGGAATACCTTTTTCCTAAGGAATTGAATTCTTTCTCATGTAAAATGATTTTATTGGTTCTGCCCCCTGTCATGGCTGTCGGCACGTGATCGTGCAAACCCTCAATTGTGTATAGTCTATCCAATATGCTTGAGAAAGATCGCTGTATCCTAGCCAAGTGATATTTCCACAAGTATTTTAGCGAATACGTCGGCATCCTCGGGAACCCAGGGGTATATTCTGTCGCTCGTTACTCGCTCCCAGAGAAATACCCCTGGGAACGAAGTCTGTTGGAGCTTGTTCCGGAAGTCAAAATTACTCTCGTTTCTGATTGGTCGACCTTCCTCAAGTATATTCTGGTTTGAATAGGACAGCCGCCATTTTGAATTTTGACTTCCGGAACAAGTTTCAACAGACTTCGTTCCCAGGGGTATTTCTCTGAGAGCGACTAACGAGCGACAGAATATACCCCTGGGTTCCCGAGGATGATACGTCGGAAAACTTAATTAATTAACTGATTCAACCAATCAAAACACTCGAACCCAGACTTCCAACATTCGCCACTGACCGGAACCATGATGAACTAAATAACTAACATCCTTGGAAAAACCACCTTTGTTATTTTCGTGATTTGTCAGTGGCAAGCAGATTAATTATTTGCCCGGCGAAGGCAGAGACAAATAATTAATATGCGAGACACTGACAAAATCACGATATTTTGCGAAAACCGCCGAGTTCAATAATTGTTTTATCATTCAAATTATTTTGAAAAACCCCAAGGAAACTTCAAATTCATGATGAAAACCATTCTCGTACCCAGTGAAAACATACGAAGGTGGACGAAACTGCGCATGAGCAGACCATTATTTGCAGCAAAATTGCACCGTAATGCGCATGAGCACAATTATTTGTAGGAAGTTATCTGCAGTGACGTAGGCGTCTCTCGACCAATAAAAATCTCGAAGAAAATAATGTGAATGATAATTTTTTACTGTTAGAAGTGATATTGATCTCCAATAATTTTGTCTTGAATTTTCGGTTCAGCGCAGTTTATTAGATTTTTGGGCAAACGCGCGAAAATTTATAGAAATCTGGATCACTTTGACTTCCCATAACTCCGCTCAATTTGGTTTGATTTTCAAAAACTTACCTTTTCATAAAATATATTTTCTTTATTATCACCCTTGATACGATGTTTATTGGAAGGCTACAAATCGAGAAAATAAGATTTTTGTTTTCAAAATAAAACGTTCGGCGCGTGAAAACATGGATCCATACATGGTGAAAAGAAGATCGACTCGTAAAAGGTAGTTGAAACACCTACGTTGGTCTTATTTTGAGTCCAACAACTAGTATACATGGCTACTGATTATTGAAGTTTAAATTATAAAATAATTTAGATATAACGCGCGCTCTGATTGGTCAAAACACCGTTTTAGATGAGAGTATCTAAACACGCTACGTCATGACCTTGAACGACCTTGAAGCGATGCAGTGGATTTGATCGACACCAAATATATTATATTTTTCTGCTGTTAAACATGTTTTATTTAATAAATACATTTTCAACAAAAGCCATACAATTAGTTTTTCTTGTTTTCTCAAGTTCAAGTTCTATCTAGATGTGATTTTGCTGCTTTGAAACCGAAAATTTGCAAGAATTGAGCTTCAAACACACCAAAAACTGGCGACGGATCGTCCACTTTTGTCCACAAATCACAAATAAACGAAAGATAACTAAATAATCTAACTGCTCAGTTTTCTCAATCACATACTAACCATCGGAAAAGATTTGCCTACAAATTGGAACATTTGGTCTTTTCGGTCCTAGCCCCTGCGAATCCCTTCGAATTTTTCCTGTCAGTTTCTGATTGTTTTTCACTTCGGTATATTAATATTATACACCTAATTTCAAAAACGTTGTCCAAATAGCCAAATACGAATTCATTCAAAAAGACAAAAGAAACAGTTCAGCTTGAGAACACTTCTTTTGTCTTTTAATGAAATCCTATTTGGCTTTTTTGATTATTATTGGACAACGTTTTTGAAATTAGGTGTATATATAATATGCAATATGTACTTCAGTTTAATTTATATTTTCGCTTGACCCCCTCCCCTCCCCCTCCACGAAATCCCCAAATCAGTCATAGATTATCAGATTGCTTTTATAATTTCATGCCGTGATTAGATCTGATTAATACATCGACATATATAACACTTACTTGTTACATTAATTGTGCATGGAAAAAGGGTTCACTACTGCTTTGCATTGAGTATTTTCACCCGCTATAAGTTCCCTCAGATTCATCAGTTTTGTTTGTGCAACGGCGAAGGCACAAGCTGTTATCAATAGTCATACTAACAACACCAGAGAAGCCTGACACATCATATTTTTGAATGCCCAGGAGTTTACATCGAGTCAAACTAATACAATGATCAATAGATATAAATACTAGGAAGAGCTTCGAGGCTGTTGTGTATATACTCTGTATGGGACTCTATAAAAACTGGCCGAAATACGGTGCGGAAATTTTACGAACTAACATGTATTTGGTATCAAAATGTCCATAAAAGCGCGGGCTATGCTAATCCGTAGTTAATTTCGTGACTAGGCCTGTGTAGTTTCAATAAAAGCTATTTATGTGGGCTGACAGGCCAGTTTGAGGTCATGTCACGCCAATTCTCTTGTAAGGTAGACCCATTCAACTAAAAAAATACGGTACTTTTTTGCATCGAATTTCAATTATAGCCAAATAATATGGTCCACGAAAGATCAAAAAAACTAAATCTGTCGTTAACTTTTTAGTTATATGCATTTATACGAGGAAAATTGCAAAAAACCTTGAATTTGAGCCCATGTTTGTATGTACTAGAATGTGGGGGCGTGCCAAAGAAATTCTAGCTGACTACTTGTGACAAATCTTTCCCGATGGTTCTATGAGTTCTATATAGCTACAAATATTTTCTCAAGTTAACGAATGAAAATACCAAGCAACGATAGCCGTATTTAAAGGGGGACTAGTACGTAAATCGTTCAAAGTTTGATTTAGCTGAAACTTCACTGAAATATTCTCAAAGACCCATACAATCACTGGTTATTTTTTTTCTCAAAAATTCCAATGGAAAGTAATACATTTTTATGAATATTTAGAAGTGCCAGTGACGTCACTGACTCAACCCAAACAATCATCACGGCTTCGCTCCATACATTTCTTCATGTTTAATGTCTTGAATTATTTTATTTCTATGAAGCTAAACGTTTGTGTGAAGGAGTTTTATTACCTTGTATGTGCTAAGGATTGATTGTTTGACTAGTTTTCTTCAGTGCAGAGCTGTTATCTGAACAAACCGTTCAGATATTTTGATTACAAAATACAAAGAAATGTATGGAGCTGAGTTTGGGTTGAGTCAGTGACGTCACTGGCACCTCTAAAGATTCATAAAAATGTATTACTTTCCATTGGAATTGTTGAGAAAAAAAATTAACCAGTGATTGTATGGGTCTTTGAGATTATTTCAGTGAAGTTTCAGCTAAATCAAATTTTGAACGATTTACGTACTAGTCCCCCTTTAAGCCTACTCACAAAACAGAGCGATTCTTGTAGCTACAAATTGACAAGTTTTAGCCTGAAAATGATCTCTAGTAAAATATGTCAAAGAGAAAAATATTGTCAAATGTCTCAAAAACGTCCATCGTTTATACATTCTTGTCGAGAAAAACGCTGAAAAGATTCAAAAATACGACAAAAACTGTGGATATTTGGCTACCTGACTTCGTGCTCATTCATCTAGTTGTCAAATATTTCAAAAAGTTGGCGATTCGTCTTCATTAGCCCAGCTTTTCTTCGTTTTTCGTATTCACAGGATACACAAACTGATATAGGAAGCCGTAAGAAGCATTCTTCTGTAATTTTCTGACAGAAAATAGCATTCTTCAAAACGTTTTTCCTGTCAAAACACTAAACGGCAGAGATAAAAGTTGTCGAGTCGCTTGCCATTTTGATTTCTTTCGCGAGATTTGATTGGACGATGGGCGATTTCTGACGTTTTTCAGGAGAATTGCAAATTTGATCAGTAGAATCTCGCGTACATAAAGGTTTTTTTTTCAAAAAGAAATCATTGTAGTTATTTTATAAAAGAAATATAAAACGGTTTTCCGTGTTATATGGCCTGATCTAAACACTTGTGATGTTGGGAGAACACTCGAAAAGCTGAAAACCACTCGCCTCGGAAAACCGTTTTATATTTCTTCATTCTGAAAATCCAATAAAATTGAGCGGAGTTACGGCAAGTCAAAGTGATCCAGATTTCTATAAATTTTCGCGCGTTTGCCCCAATTCAAAATGGCGAACGAAAGCGTGAAGATATAAGTGAGTATTATGTTTGTGTGTGTTAAACAGACGAATCTCAGTTGCATCTTAATTAGGATCCCATCAATCAAGACTTCAGATCGAAATGCTCCCAAAACCATTACAGACATTAAAGTAATCACAACAAAGGTTTTTGAAGCATTTTATTAGAAATTCTCTTTATTCTCAATTACCTTCAATTTCATTTAATTGAGGTAAGCCTGATATTTTCAAAATAGAACTACGATACTATTCAACTGATACTGAACGGTCAAAACAATAAGCACAGGAAGCCCAAATCGTCAAAAGAATCTCGCTTGGGCTGCCTGTGGTTGTTTCAGCGTATTCGATCATATATTTGAAGAGTGCGTAATATAAATGATTATTATTCCTTTATTATTCCTTTATTATTATTATTCCTTTATTATTATTATTCCTTTATTATTCCTTTATTATTATTATTCCTTTATTATTATTATTACTATTATTAGTATTAGTATTACTATTCAAGCGATCCAAGCGATCATTTTAAATTTTGTAAATAAGGATTTTTATCTATTTTTCTATCTCTTATTTGTAATTTGTTATGAGGAATAAAGTTGTTATTAGTATTACTATTAGTATTATTATTATTATTATTAATATTAATATTATTATTATTATTATCATTATTGTTATTATTATTATTTTTTATTATTATTATTACTATTCTTGGTTTGGTCTCACAACCAAACAAGCATTCAAATTCATGTATCTCAACCAAAGTTTGAGTTATAAGAAGCTTTCAATGCCGAGATATGAGCGATCAAATATGCGCATTGTTTGGTGTGAAATGTATGGGCCGCCATCTTGGTACAGTGTACACCAACATGGCGGCCAATAACATCAAGGATCAAAATCACGTTAATATTACAAACAACTCAGTTTGTCAATAGAAATAGAAATCAAAACAAACGTTCATATCATTTACGAAGTAAAAAACGTATCATTTGAAACAAAAATAAATAAATAAATAAATAATTAGAATACACGTGACAATGTTGCGTGACAGACATTGACTCTCAATAAATCAAAAGCCAAACATCGAATGTACACAGATTTTTTTTGTGAAGACTTTTTAAAAGCATGGATATAAACAAAATGTATGATGTATGATAAATATATTCGATTTGAGCTTTTTGATGACGTCATGTGCAAACCAAGAATTATTATTTTTATTATTATTATTATAATGCACGAATGACAGAATAAGTTTTACGCTTCACTTATAACAATAACAATACGTCACTTGACACAGTTATAGCCTTATTAAGACTGCGTACGTCTGTCTCACCATGGCGCACATCTTTGCAATGATAATTCCACTGATGGTGACGATTGGAATACACGGTTAGTCAGTTGTCAGTTTATCCGCTATATTTGTTGAACATCTATGATTTCTTACTATGTGTTTACTGTAATCCAAGTCATCTAGTTTGTTAACATGTCAGATTATAAATCGAAAACCAACCACCGAAAACGGCCATAATACAAATTTCTACAACAAACTAACAGTATTTTATCGTTAACAATGTAGACCTTTGATTTTGAAGCAGTAATTTTTATTAAAGATTATTATTAAAACATAGGAATCAGAAACTCGAATTCTCTTGTTTTGGATTTGCTATCTGCTTTAATAATTAACGAACATCAAGTGACTTTGGCCACTTGAGGTGGTCACTCGTGTATTATATTTATAAGGTTTCAGTAATGTTTTATTTTCGTTTTTCATCATAAACTTTTCCCAATTTAATCTATTTAAGTGACACTAGTTTAACCAATATACTAATGTTATGAGTGTATAAGCTTTTATACCCCCCTTTAAAATCATGGACTAGTAAGATGTATTTAATATTTGATATTTGTATTGAGAGAACTGGATGAAGTGTTTGAGGAACTCGTACTTTTGAACTAATTGTATACAGGGACATACTACATAACCCAAATTCCATGGGGGAGGGGGCAACAATTAGCAAAAGATATTCGGCAGACATTGTTTGTACGTTTTTCTTATTGTTTCATTTCATGTTGACACAACTTCTCGTAATCTTATTTATCGTATTTCATTTGTATTTTTTCGCTTTGCTAGGGGGGGCAGCTGCCCCCTGACCCCCCCCCCCTGCTGCAGTGTAAGGCCCTGGTATAGATAATCCAAACTGACTGAAAACAGGTCTTAATATTTTGACATCAGTAGAATTATGTTTAAGCTCCTATATGTTTATATGTAATCGTATGAATATTGGTATTTGGGTGATATTGCAGCTAGCTTCACTACTTTATAAAAAAATATTGCACACTATAATGACTTTATTCGGTACTGAAGTGCACATTTTTCTCATGTATACAAGTTCGTTTTGTACAACTATTTTGATTGATATATATCTCAAACGTTCTGACAAATATCCCTAAAGGAATCAACCCGGAACAGACAGCGAAAACGTGACAAAAAGCTTGACACTACAAGTAGTTCGTGTCTCAATTAAGTCGTCATTACTCAGGTTGAACACTCGCTGATGCGCGACATCTAAAATTACAACCATGTTGATTGTTTTGGAATAAAATAGTGAGTAAATTGTGATTACTAATTATAAGATTATATATTTCAGTTTTGTATATTCTTGAAAACCTTTTTCAAGAATATATTATTAGTATTATTAACTCTACTCGAGTTTGGTCAGTAAGTAATGAAAGGCAATATCTAGAATGACGGCTTTAAACTGAAAGGAACATAATAATAATTTATTTCTTCTTTAAAAAAAACAAGGACATTATTCCTTTTTTTTTGTACATGTATCTTTGTATAGGTAATCGCATGGTTCCTCGTAAAATTAAGGATTAATTTTACGCGTGTTTTCAAAGTTTCCCAAATTGCCCGAGATTTAGAAACTTTGAAAACACAAGTGAAATCAATCCTTCATTTTACGAGGAACCATGCAAATACTTGTTTATAATATAAAGGACAAAATTCAAGCCAAATATAGCGCGCGCGTCCTTGCTGATTTGATTCGAAATGGCGTCATGATGGCATACGAGCACGCGCTCTGTGAACTTTTCATTGACTTTTCACTGAAAAATAACCAACATTTTGCTGTTTTCTTTATCAGAACTGATTGAATTTCAATAGAATAATACTTTTTTCTGATGATACAGTACTTCAGTCTACGTAGAAATGTGGATGTGACAATTTGGTTTTTTTCAAAGCCCTCGATAGGCCCTTAATGAGCCAATCAGCACTAACAAGTCATTTTGCCCTCTATGTTATAACATATTTTACCACTAGACCGACTTTATACTAATTAATACAATTATTATTAATAAACTGGCTGCCTGTTATTAGTACCGTTTTTCTTATTTTCAAATCTAATATTTATATCTACGTGTATACACAGTCATTCTCAAAAAGGTTGTCCAGATGAAAATACTACAATAAGTCACGTGATTCATTATGTATTCAATTTCCTCGCGTGGAATTTCAATTTGAGATGTAAAAGTACACGGCATTGTGATGAATGTAAAATTAATGCCGCTGGTATCAACTCGCAGTTCCGCGCGCAGATATTGAAAACATAATAAATCACATGACTTTATTATAGTATTGTAGTCTTTTCATCTGGCCCCTGTTGCACGAAAAAGGTGAATAGTGCTATTCACCGGATAAGTCCTATCCACCGGATGAAATTTATTGGATAACTGCATCAGTTTTGTCCGTTGGATAGGACTTATCCGGTGGGTAACGCTATTCACCTTTCGTACAACCGGGGCCTGAACAACCTTTTTGAGAATGATTGTATGTCTGTCAGGGTACAAATAAACCAGTTGTTAATGTTGTTCAAAGACTTATTGACTTTGCAGTTAATGATGTTGCCATTGTTTGCTTTTCTGTTTCATGCGTCCTAAAGAAACAAATTTGTTGCATTTTATTTGCTAGTGGTTAGCTCATGTTCTCAAGTTCAGCCATGCTTGAACGGCGGTACATGCACACAAAACGCTACTTGTGTTTGCGTAGCAGGATTCACTGGATCGACATGTCAAACCAGTAAGTTGTCTTCGAAAATATGTCACCATGTTCCTTTAAGATATGTTTGCCAATTTTCTAGTTTCACTAACATCATCAAGGCATGATTTGAAAAGTTTTAACTTACCTTGCATGGTACTCTAGATTACAGTGTGAAACCGCTCGTGCGTCTTAGATACGAGAGCATTGCGTGACGTGAGATTTTAGAATATCGTTAATTTATATAGTAATCGGTTATGTATTGTCGTAAGCAGGTCAACATCAGCTTATAGCTGCCTGACCTCTTAACCTGCGTTATCAAATAAAGTATGTATGTATGTATGTACACTAATAACGGGTTCGAAGGAGATTAAGATTTCCGCAACTGAAGTTAAGGTACCAGGGGACCTTCGTGACCACTGTTCACTGAAAGCCGCGTAGCGCGCTAACCACTCGTCCAACATGTATAAAAGTATACATTTTCTTAAAGCTGAATAAATGTAGATTCTAAATATGCTGGAGATTATTTCCTATTTTATAAATATTTTTTGTTATTGCACATTTTAGAAAATTCGACCGGTCTTGTTCAAAGATAATTTTGCACGCGGGAATTCAATCGATTTCTGAACGGAAAGTGCCATTGTAATGAGCACACTTTGTTCTAAAAAACTCCGATTTTTGATACGTTGCCTCGTGTAAAAGTTATTTGATGATTTATGTGTAAATCGCTTAAAAACACATTAATGAACTTTGACAGCAAATATATCCTCAACAAAAGCGTTTATCATTACAAGTGTGCTCATTACAATGGCACTTTCCGTTTAAAAAACACGGCCGGTCGAATTTTCTAAAATATGCAATAACAAAAATATATATATATAATAGGAAATAATCTCCAGCATATTTAGATTCTGCATTTATTCAGCTTTAAGAAAATGTATACTTTTATACATGTTGGACGAGTGGTTAGCGCGCTACGCGGCTTTCAGTGAACAGTGGTCACTAAGTTCCCCTGGTACCTTAAACTGACAAATCGTTAATTATATGTTATAACTCGCAGCACTTCACTTTCTATTAGAAACGACTAGTTTATTATAATTTATTATTACTAGATATCAACGAGTGTGCTAGTAGACCCTGTAATAATGGTGGAACATGCTTAGATCAAGTCAACCGCTACAATTGCACATGTGTGGCAGGGTACACTGGATCCAACTGTGAAACCAGTAAGTTCCTCTTGTTATTTCACAAATATAAATGTTGTATCAATCTATTTCAATGTGATGGATGTCCCTTTTAGATATCAACGAGTGTGCTAGTAGACCCTGTAAAAATGGTGGAATATGCTTAGATCAAGTCAACCGCTACAATTGCACATGTGTGGCAGGGTACACTGGATCCAACTGTGAAACCAGTAAGTTCCTCTTGTTATTTTACAAATATAAACGTTGTACTAATTGATTTCTATGTGATGGATGTCCCTTTTAGATATCAACGAGTGTGCTAGTAGACCCTGTAAAAATGGTGGAACATGCTTAGATCAAGTCAACCGGTACAATTGCACGTGTGTGGCAGGGTACACTGGATCCAACTGTGAAACCAGTAAGTTCCTCTTGTTATTTTACAAATATAAACGTTGCACCAATTGATTTCAATGTCACACATGTCCCTTTTAGATATCAACGAGTGTGCTAGTAGACCCTGTAAAAATGGTGGAACATGCTTAGATCAAGTCAACCGCTACAATTGCACGTGTGTGGCAGGGTACACTGGATCCAACTGTGAAACCAGTACGGTCATGTTATTTTACAAATATAAATGTTACACCAATTAATTTCAATGTCACACATGTCCCTTTTAGATATCAACGAGTGTGCTAGTAATCCCTGTAAAAATGATGGAACATGCTTAGATCAAGTCAACCGGTACAATTGCACGTGTGTGGCAGGGTACACTGGATCTAACTGTGAAACCAGTAAGTTCCTCTTGTTATTTCACAAATATAAACGTTGTACCAATTGATTTCAATGTCACACATGTCCCTTTTAGATATCAACGAGTGTGCTAGTAGACCCTGTAAAAATGGTGGAACATGCTTAGATCAAGTCAACCGGTACAATTGCACGTGTGTGGCAGGGTACACTGGATCCAACTGTGAAACCAGTACGGTCATGTTATTTTACAAATATAAATGTTGCACCAATTAATTTCAATGTCACACATGTCCCTTTTAGATATCAACGAGTGTGCTAGTAATCCCTGTAAAAATGATGGAACATGCTTAGATCAAGTCAACCGGTACAATTGCACGTGTGTGGCAGGGTACACTGGATCTAACTGTGAAACCAGTAAGTTCCTCTTGTTATTTCACAAATATAAACGTTGTACCAATTGATTTCAATGTCACACATGTCCCTTTTAGATATCAACGAGTGTGCTAGTAGACCCTGTAAAAATGGTGGAACATGCTTAGATCAAGTCAACCGGTACAATTGCACGTGTGTGGCAGGGTATACTGGATCCAACTGTGAATCCAGTAAGTTCCTATTGTTATTTTACAAATATAAACGTTGCACCAATTGATTTCAATGTCACACATGTCCCTTTTAGATATCAACGAGTGTGCTAGTAATCCCTGTAAAAATGGTGGAACATGCTTAGATCAAGTCAACCGCTACAATTGCACGTGTGTGGCAGGGTACACTGGATCCAACTGTGAAACCAGTAAGTTCCTCTTGTTATTTTACAATTATAAACGTTGTATCAATTGATTTCAATGTGATGGATGTCCCTTTTAGATATCAACGAGTGTGCTAGTACACCCTGTAAAAATGGTGGAACATGCTTAGATCAAGTCAACCGCTACAATTGCACGTGTGTGGCAGGGTACACTGGATCCAACTGTGAAACCAGTAAGTTGGAATGGCAATTCACCTCCGAACAAAACAAGATGGCGTCGCGTTTCGCGAGCGTGTCTCTTCTTGAAAATAAATTTTATATATTTGGCTGGCCATTCACTTGTGTGGTATATACTAAGCCAATGATTCCCCTCGGTGTCGGTGAGTAGTGGTAGATATTTACCTCCACTTCGGGGAATAATTGTTATATATCTAAGACGGAACATTTTTGACGTTGTCTTTTCCAGGTTTATTTGGCTCAACGACAGTGATTCCAACATCTAGCTCATCATCCACTCCAATCAGTAGTACCCTGTCATTTTCTTCACTTTCCCCATCTCCTTCTTTCACACCACTCCCATCTTTGTCATCCTCATCCTTTCTTTCTTCTCCCTCACTCACAATTTTGCCCCTGTCCTCCTCTCTGGTTACGTCTGTACCTCCTGGAACACCATTGCCAACATCTTCGTCATCTGATCCTCCGACTAGTTCTCTACCTCATTCTCCGTCTCCTGATCGACGGAAAGTTCATAAGAGTAAGAACTTGTTCATTGTTATAAAATGTTTATATTTGTCATTGTTATCTGTAGGTATCACTTTGACCAGTAAATGTATTACCATATTGCAGGATGGAAAGCTCATCATCTCTTATTTCAATAATCTATATGAGCATTTTAACGGTATTTTCGACAAATATTTGTTGGAGGAACTAAATATTATTTTGGAAAACTTATGCCGAACATAGGTGATACATTGAAACCTATTGTAAGCGATCACATTTGTTATTAGACAAGGTGGTTGCTTTCAAGAAGTAACAGTGTTTAATCACTTAGTGGTCGCATAGCTAGGAAAGGTGATGGTCACCACAGGAGACTCTTGTTCATGTGTCACCTGTCACGTGACTTTTGTTGAAGACAAACGAAAATATCATAGCTTGAAAGAGCATGCTAAAGTTAGTGAAAGTGGAAAGTTTGAAGGGAATTGAATAAATAGGGCAATAGTTACAGGCATTCAAACTTTGCCGCCTTTTTCCTGCAAGCGAAAAACCCATACAAATCCTAATCAAAGCGAAAAATTTTGAAAGCCTTTAACTTTTGTCTTCTTCGCTTGATTTCTTTGAAATTTTCCACTTTTACTAATTTTAGTATGCTCTTTCAAGTTATGATATTTTCGTTTGTCTTCGGTGAAAATTTAAAACGTCACGTGTCAGCCCATTGTGCCATCATAATCCTGATGTTCCAAAGAACAAATTCTTCTCGACACGTCAAGAACAATTTCCAAATAAAGCCCCATCCATAATCCGAGTGTATGAATTTCAGTAACAAGTTATGGTGTAATTCGATCTTAATCAGAATTGGACCTATAACTTTGTATTTACCGTAGGAGCTACTTTTACCTGTGTCCTTTATCGTGAGCTACGAGCACGAGATATAACATTGCGTCTGGAAACGTGATTGCTTTACATTTCCACCTCTGCAATTGTCATGCCTATTGTAATTGTGTTTCTGCGATATTGCTCGCACTTGGACACACTCTTAAGTCGTGCCGTTAATATTGCACACCATCAGTTACATTTGCTGCAACGTCTGATACTTTTTATACCCATTAATTATAATTGGTACCTAAAAAGCATCGAGACTGATTTAGTTCAGGAAAACCTGACCTGAGCAACCAGTAAGCCAATGCACTGAGGAAACCGCCTATCAATCTGTAATTATGGTTTTGCAGACGATAGAACCTTTGGAAACCATAACTGCAACGAAGTCATTCAACTTCTAATGAGTGATGGAAGCCATAAAGTAACGACAACACTTTATTGCTTGAGATAAGTTTGATCAAACTTTGGATTTTCTAGAAAAAAAATACAAAGTTCAATCTGAAATAATCGGCAGGCCAGAGTCGATGCTTTTCTGATACCCTAAGGTCCATATCTCTGCATAGGATTCGATGGTTGTAGATTAAATACATCTGTCTTTATCAGATTCCAAAGTTACTTAGACAGAAAACGTATCTGTCTGACTTTGGAAACACTATCTTGAATCACTAAAAAACATTATGACTGTAATGAAGGTTATGACGAGAAGATAAGTAAACATGTTTTTATGAATATTTTGGTCACAAACTGTGACCATCTACAGATGTAGATGTAGATGTGACCGAAATATTCATAAAAACATGTTTACTTATCTTCTCGTCATAACCTTCATTATCAAACTGTATGCCCATAAATACACCATTATGACTGTACATTTAACCACAATCCTTTGGGAACAAATAACAGGGACTACTGCCTGACACGTTTCCAGAAATCACTTGAAAATACACACGCTCTTCGAACCTTGGGAAATAAGTGGAAATTAAGCTGTCAACGATTTTCCAAGGTTCTGAAATTCTTTGGAAATTTCCAAAACCTTGGAAAATAAAAATGTTCAGCTATTTCCAATGAATTCCCAAAGGTTTGAAGAGCCGCCGTTTTTTCTCAGTTCGGATATGTGTCTACAAGTCATCGTGCTTTGTATGAACAAATGATTGTGGGTTAGTTAATGTACACAGATATCCTATCGTCATTGGGGAAAATCTGGAAAAATCTTTATCACGTTTTGAGAAACCCAGGAATATATATACAGTATATATATATTTCTCTTGGTCAAATTATTTGTAGACATATAAAAATGCTTGATAACAGGTAGGTTATACTGATTAGTAACAGTACAAGTCATGCAATGTTGTATAGAAATGCCAAACAGAGACACATTTGTAATGGTCCAACCTCCATTCCGTTGTAAGATGAGGTCATTTTATCAGAACTGCAATGCAAAAAGGTGAGCTATTGTTGCTGTGTATTCCATTGCTGAAGCCAATAATGTCTATCCTAAACCTCCATTCAAAGTTATTTCCCAAAGATTTTATAAAGTTTTTCAGGTTTAGATGCAACGAATAGCGTGGTTCTGATACCACAAACACGTACAGGGAGGTACCACGTGAAACCACGCCCTCTTCGACTAACCCTGGTAGGTTTATTCAAGAATATATTTTGGTATCAGAATCATGTAAATAGCAATTGTATTGTCTTCTTACTTTTTCAGGAATCGTCTTCAAGTATGATATCCTGGACAAACTGTCATTTCAGACAGTACCAATTAATATGTAAGTACCACAATGTTTGAATAATTGCAAATAATGATACTCAAAATTATGGGGAAACTTTTGAACTGAATTTAAAAAAATTAAATTGAGCGCATAGATATTAACAATAACAAACACGCAAGTTTCTCTCGCTAATCAACTTTTTATTAATGCGTGAAAGCAAATAATTTAAAGCATTTTTATAAATAATTTTGTATCCCCATAGTTCTTTTCGGTCGTGTAATCGCCACTCACTATTCGCCGTTCGTCCCGTCAACCTTTTTTGAAATAGCTGTATATCTGTATCTATATCTGTAAACAGAGATTCCAATACAAAAGCGGAATCTATTCATTTTATATAAGTTTCACAAAATACGAGAAAGCATCTCGCGCTTATAACGCGGCTTCATTTGGATATCCAAAGTTCATGGCTCTGAATGAATTACAAGTTCCTAGACCTGAGTCGACCTGATCAATGACATAAACATTTCCCATACTTGTCGTTAAACTATTACTTTGGCTTGTGTGCTATTTTAGGGAATCCTTTTCTGTAACTAAGTTGTTAATTATTTGCCAGAAAAGAAAGAGAGAAAGAAAGTTGCAGCAAATCTTATGCGAAAACGTTATGCGAAAATGTTGAAATATCACATGGTCCATTTCTGCTTGATGCGGTTCATTATTGATACTGACAAACTCACACCAACAACCTCTTCTGCACGGAATTGCCATATTTCTGCATGCCCTAATCTTTCTGTAGTAAAGGAGAAGAGGACTGAGAGCGATTGAAATAGAGGAACACCGGCCCTTTTCTTTTTTATCCATAAGAAATTGTAACAGCAACAAGGAACTGTCTACTTTATCGCTAGGCTTTCAATAGTATTTTACTTATAGGAGAAGACACCTGACATGATAGATATGTACATTAGTCATGTTCATATGAGTGGGAAACCTACGGCACGGAGTTAAGGTCACCGTGCGAAATCGAAGACAAAATCATTGCTCAACCAATCAGAATGCACAGCACGGTCACCGCACGGCACCTACCGCACCGTAACTACTTCCCACTCATACGAAACCGACTCTATCTTTGTTCTCAGTTGTCTCCTGTATCAAGCAAATGTACATCTGCTAACATATCCTTATCTGACATGGACTTGTTCTGGACATCGTCACAATCACCACATTCCAAATCAGCGTCTGCTGTTTTATTGTCTGTGAAGTTGTTGACCATCGGCATCGGTATGTCCACTGCGCCATTGCTTTTACGGGACGGTGAAACGGCGGTTTTTCCAAATAGGTTTTTCCTCCTATGATAACGACAATTTAAAAATGATTAAGAGTCGTTTTCGTATGAGTGGGAAACCTACGGTACCTGACACTCAAATGGCTTCCTTTCTGAACCAATCATAAAGCGTGCAGATGTATCTCATCCAATCAAACTCTTTCAATATGGCACATGTAGTTATTTCTGGGCATAGGTCTGAGGTAGGGTATTCATTGAATGTTTTTATAAAGCATGATCCGTCGTTAGTTCTAAACAACAATATTAGCGATAAGAATTAAACAAATCTTACTTTGCAATCCTTAATACTATCCCAACAAAGAGTAGAAACACGATGATTCCAAACGTCAGCCCAATGCCAAGTTCTACACTATTACTGCTATGGCTCGTTTGTCGGTGCCACATAAGCATTTATTTTAGAAATCGTTTTGCCAACTGCTTTTTCTATTGTCGTGGTTGCAGATTGTATGGCAGCGATTACAGATTCTTTCGGTATCGTAGTGGCTTTGGAGAGCGATCCATCGTCTAGTGGGCGAACATAGAACACTAGGTTGAGTTGACCATTTTCTTCTTTGGGATAGCCCGGTAACACAATGATATCATCTTTGGTAACATTATGTGGCTTTCCTTCAGTAGAACGCCTGAAAAGTAGTTATTGTTCCTTATAATTATATCTTGTTTTCAAGTTTCTTTTAAAGCACCTTTATTTATTTTTATTTTTAACAAATATTTATACAGGAGATTGTTATTCCTCTCATTTTTATTAATTAACGGCATTGAATTGTAGAATATTAAAGCAAGAACTTGATGCAATTAAACATTGATAGACGAGCGAGAAGAATGCATGAGAGAGGGGAATGAAAAGGACTTAAAGGATGATCGACATCACTTCTTCGCGACAGAGGGAGGGGAAGGAGCAAGGCATGGAGGGAGATATGGTCACTGCAGGGTTGATGGTTGAGAAGAGGAACTATCGGAAGGATTTAAATTCAGTGGATAAAAATGATATGAAACGACTAAATACCTTCTTCTGTCATTACTTTTTTGAGGATAACAGTTTTCAGATGTGGATTCACTCTGGCAGTAGCTATTGATGCTGTCTACGATAGCAGTGATAATCTTTTCTTTGAGCCCATTGTTCCACTGCAAACAAAATTGTATTATCAAAAACTAAGTATGATTTTATCCTGTACAATACCCACAATTCCTTGGATTTTGCCACAATAATGGGCGTAACCTACAAACATACTTAAAAGTTTCCATTAATTGAGAAAGGGCATGAATCCTTACCTCTTCGAGAGAAGTGTTATAAAAGGAAAGCTCTATCGAAGCTGCCTCAATTTCTTGTATCGTCACTGAAAAAAATACAATAAAGAAATACCGAACAATTAAATCATGCTTCTTACCATAACGACAAAGCTTTATGCTCATGAATTCTCACTTGTATTGTTGAAGCTATTTTCCATGGCTAAACTTGAACTTGGTGAAGATACAGTGGTTGCACTGGTGGGAGATAGTAAATCCGCTGTCGTTGTCTTCATTGGTGTTGGAGTTAGTGTTTGTGAAAGTAGTTTGTGAACTGAATTTGTAATCGACTTGGTTGGAGACAAAGTTCCAGGAACATAGCTAGAAGCGATAGATTTATGTGATTTATGGCTTGAGGTTTCTGTTGCAGTTACTGATTCGTGTGATGAGGAAAACGACGAACCTGGACCTTGCACAATCGAAAAAGTAGACAATCTTCCCTTGAGACTTGGTGGGATTGCTGAACTTGAGATTTGTTGATTTGGCAAGTTAGAAGACGAACTGACTTGCTTGGTGAAAGATGCAGTAATTGGAAGTGATGGACTTGACATAACAGATTTTGTTGAGCTGGTACTAGGTTTTCCCATGAAATAGAACGAAGAAAGTGACGATGAGGATGATGGCCGTGTAGTTAGATATGTTGACATGAAGGCGACTGGAGTTTCTGAGACAGAAGAAGCAAATATTGGACTTGAGGGAACTGAACGAACACTTGCTTTAATTGAATTACTGTCTGAAACAAATACTGCACTCCTTATGCCACTTGTTGAGGTACCTGTGGACTGTATTTCAAGTGATGATCTAGCTCCTTTGCTTCTAATTGTTGACATGGTGACTTTAGAGACAGATGAGGCAGGTATTTTAGACGATGAGGCAAATACTGCACTCCTTGTGCCACTTGTTGAGGTACCTGTGGACTGTATTTCACGTGATGATCTAGCTCCTGTGCTTCTAACTGTTGACATGGAGATCTTAGAGACAGATGAGGCAGGTATTTTAGTCGAACTAGAGGAAGCAAATTCTGTACTCCTTGTGCCACTTGATGGGGTACCTGTAGACTGTATTTCAAGTGATGATTTAGCTCCTGTGCTTCTAACTGTTGACATGGAGACCTTAGAGAAAGATGAAGCAAATACCACATTACTTGAGAAACTTGCTGAGGAAGCTATCTCAAGTGATGTTGCTGAACTTCCAGCAATTGGCATTGAGATTGCTTGAGCAGCTGATGAAGAAACAACCGTTGGAGCAAGGCTTGAAGAAACCGATACTTTGTCGCTCACACTTCTTGTTGAAGCTTCTGATCTTGAGAAAAAAATCGAAACAGCTGGACTTGCAGAAGCTGAATCCAAATATCCTTTACTTGAGAGAAGCAACGTACTGCTATTTGATGACGATGTTAATGAGGTAGGAGAACTTTTAGGATTTGTGGATATAATAGCAAGGATCGCAGATCTTGTTGTTGTTGGATCAGATATCATGGTACTGTGTGATATGGAAGATATTGAAGCAACAGAGGATGAAGTTACCATCAAGGTTCTCAAAGAACCAAGAGTGTTGATTGGGGGAAGCATTTCTATGGAAGATGAAGATGTCACTTTCATTGTCGTTGGAATTAAATCAGAAGCCATTGCAGTTGTTGTTGGCTTTACATCGACCGTCATATTTTGTGATGATGTCGTTAAGGCAGGGTAGGATGACGTTGTATCACTCGTCGTTATGGCTGATGTATTTGTAGCAAGTTGTGGAAACATTATGGAATCCGTTGAGGTCACTTTGGTTGTCATCGACGTTGAAACAGAAGCCAGTGTAGTTGTTGTTGGCTTTACATTGGCTGTCATATTTAGCGATGAGGTCATAAAGGTAGGAAAGGGCGACGTTGTATCACTCGTCGTTATGGCTGATGTATTTGTAGCAAGTTGTGGAAACATTGTGGAATCCATTGAGGTCACTTTGGTTGTCGTTGGCGTTGAGTCAGAAGCCAGTGTAGTTATTGTTGGCTTTACATCGGCTGTCATATTTAGCGATGATGTCATGAAAGAAGGAAAGGGCGACGTTGTAGCACTCGTCGTTATGGCTGATGTATTTGTAGCAAGTTGTAGAAGCATTGTGGAATCAATTGATGTCACTTTCGTTGTCATTGACGTGGAGTTAGTAGCCGTACTACTTAAAGTGGGCTTTATATCGGCTGTCTTATTTAGCGATGAGGTCATAAAAGTAGGATAGGATGACGTTGTATCACTCGTCGTTATGGCTGATGTATTTGTAGCAAGTTGTGGAAACATTGTGGGATCCATTGAGGTCACTTTGGTTGTCGTTGACGTGGAGTTAGTAGCCGTACTACTTAAAGTGGACTTTGCATTGGCTGTCATATTTAGCGATGAGGTCGTAAAAGAAGGAAAGGGTGTCACTGTAGCACTCGTCGTTATGGCTGATGTATTTGTAGCAAGTTGTGGAAACATTGTGGAATCCATTGAGGTCACTTTGGTTGTCGTTGACGTTGAGACAGAAGCCAGTGTAGTTATTGTTGGCTTTACATCGGTTGTCATATTTAGCGATGAGGTCAACAATGAGGTCACTTTCGTTGTCATTGACGTTGAGACAGAAGCCACTGCAGTTGTTGGCTTTACAACGGCTGTCGTATTTAGCGATGAGGTCATAAAAGTAGGAGAGGATGACTTTCTATCAGTTGTCATTATGACCAAGGTTTCTGTGGTACGTTGAGGAAGGATTGTCCCATTCACTAATGTTGCTACCATAGTCACTATCATTACATTTGAAGCCATGGTAGTTGACGTTGACATGTCGTGGGCTATGATATTTTGCAACGATGTTGAAAACATAGGAACAGTTGGCATAGCATCACTCGTCGGTGAGGCTGACATTCCTGTGGTCATTTGTGGAAGGATGGTTACTTCCGTTGTCATTGGTGTTGAGTCAGGAGCCATAGCAGTGGATGTCGTATTCGATGTTATCACAAACGTAGTTGAAGATGCAACTGCTGAATTCGTTGTCGTGGTTGAGTTTCCATTCACTAAGAAATATATTATATGTGAGAGGACTGTTGATGGCCATTGGGCTCGATTGAGTCAATATATCTTATGTCACGTATTTGAAACGCAATGTTGTGGAATAGTCCCCTTCACAGTTCCCTGCGCCATCTTGAAAGGCAGCCGTGCCTTTGCATCGAAGCAAGACCAACGGCAACCTTGCAATGATAAAGACCTTTTTTAACACCTTGGACAATTATTCACATTTCTCTACCATTGCAAAGTCACCGTTGGTCTCGCTTCGATGCAAAGGTACAGCTACCTTTCAAGATGGCGCGCGCATGGAACTCTGAAGGGAACTATTAGTTTAGAGCAAAACATAACGGATATCTCGAGGTGGATGTATGAAGGGCTGTTTTACTACCAAGATATAACGAAGACAACTCAGTTGAAGATTAAATAAGAAATATAGAAACAAGAGCCTGATGTTCGGTTGGAATACAAGACTCAAAATTAAAACTAATAGAAAAGTAAACAGCATGGTATGGTCAGCGGCATTTGCTATAAATGAACTTGCATCGGTTCGTGTTTGCACTCTAAATTCCTCCAAATTATTAGCCACGATGAATTTACTATTCCAATAGTTTGAACTTATTGTTTCTTTAAAACACAATAATTTATTTTTAGATTTGACTATCTGTAGTTCAAAATATGAAGGCGATTTAAAAAATCCCTATCTAGTGCCCCATTCACACCAAAACTTGTTTAATTAAACTGGGTTTTTCTAGCTTCTATAATCTGAGAGCATCTAATTTCACAAGAATCAAACTATCTGGTGTTTATACTATGCAACACAAAGGACAGTTTACCAGCAGTTTTGTGCCAAATGTTGGGTGGCGTTTGTAGAAAATTTTCTAAATTTTCTAAATTAACCTGTTTAGTTTTAAAAACTACTTTAAAACATGTTTTAGCCTCGGTGTGAACTCCTCGGGATGAATCCATTATGAAATTGTTTTCAAATGTAGCCGATTAATTGTTTTGTTAAACAAATAAAGGACATTTATATGACAATACATAGAACCCATACAGTTATCAATAATGCATTAATAACCTATTAAGTAGTATTATGATTCTAGCAGGTAGTAAGAACATCCACATGAACATCTGCACGTATCAAGAAATCGTCAATAACTCGTTTGCACTTTGTGGTCCTTCAAATATGAACACGAATTCAAAGGAAATCAAGCGTTGTCATCACTAAATGAGAAAATAATAATAATAAATAATAAATCACTAAATGAGAACACTTGCTGGGTCTTGCTTTGAAACCCACGAAAATGATAAATTCCAAGGAAACTAAGCATTAATGTGATAGGTTTGTTTTAGTAGCGGCATAGCTAGACATGAAATCAGCAGGAAGAAGCTATTATGAAGTTGTTTTCAAATTTAGCCGCTTAATTGGTTTCGTAGAACCCATATAGTTATCAATAATGCATTAATAACTTATTAGTATTATAGATTATGATTCTGACAGGTACGTATATGAAGGATCTGAATATTTTAACCACGGTAAATTTACTCTTCTATTAGGATGAATTTCGAGTCTTGTATTCCAACCGAGAATCCTCTTGTTGAGTCTATATTCCATTGTGTATACGTATTATATTAAAATAATTATATTAAATCGAAAATATTAAAATCGTCTTCATATTTTAAACTTCAGATAGTCTCTAATATAAATATAACTTATTTAATTTGTTTTAAAGAAATAATAAATTATTGTCTTTTCAGAACCTTTATACTGGAATAAATGAAAGGATAAATCGAAATATTTAATCTGAAAAGCTTTCCCATCACTACAGATTAAAATAATAATAATAAATAAATAAATAATAAGATAGTTAATATATTCAATGTAATAACATGTGAAAGCGTCTCATTTCCGCAATGCCTGAAACATTTGAGCAACTTATTAAATTGAAGCCCAGCTCTGTTGTGCTCACCCTCACCTTTATTGTATTATTTTATTATTATTATTATTATTCTTAGCTTATGGTGGAAGATTAATATAAATGTTTAAAAAAACTGTTAGGGTCATTCGCCCTCCTTGGTAGATATAGCAGTTCACGTTCAGTAAAACTACTATTACAGTCAGCTCGAGTTAACGCGACAAACCTCGGGTCTGATTTTGGTTTCTGTAAAAAAAACAATTTTCCGCAATATGTAGAGCTTTTGCCGGTGAAATCTCTGTTATATCGGATACTCACCGGTCTGCGTTTGGTGTCCGTAATAACGATTGTCCGCAATATCGAGAGCTTTTGCCGGGGAAATCTCTGTTATATCGGATACTCACCGGTCTGCGTTTGGTGTCCGTATTAACGATTGTCCGCAATATCTAGAGCTTTTGCCAGTGAAATCTCTGTTATATCGGATACTCACCGGTCTGCGTTTGGTGTCCGTATTAACGATTGTCCGCAATATCAAGAGCTTTTGCCAGTGAAATCTCTGTTATATCGGATACTCTCCGGGTCTGTGTTTGGTGTCCGTAATAACGAGAGTCCGCAATATCGAGAGAGATATTGTTAGTGAAATCTCTGTAACTTTAGCTGGTCGATGATCCAGTCCTTGTTCGTAATTGCGGGGTGACCGAGAGTTGACTAATCATTTTGTAATTTACAAAAGAGATCAAAATTTAGAGTTTATTGTCAAGCAAGGTGAAGCTGAGGGAAAGAATTCCAATTTCTCTTTTAGGAATGTTGCCTGATTTTATAATAATAATAATAATAATCTTTATTTTGAGTGGGTTACAAATACAGCAAATACAACAATACTGGTTTCCAATTTGGCCCACTAGCAGACTGAAGTTAACGTTTTTCGTTTATAATGAAGCATCATGTCTCTTATTTTCTCCAGATGTGCAAAATAAACCCTAAAAATGTATTCTAGCTCGACGGAAACCAATGAATCACGCAAAACTAAAGAAATGAGGCTCATTCATTCCTTATACACTTAGTATCCCTTTGGACACTTCGCATTTAAATTGCGTCTTTTTGTTTCCCATTTCCTTTTTTTCACTTTCGCATTGGTTATACTTGGTACAACCTATCCCTATTAACCCTTGATGTTCTTAGCAATCTCCGCCTTTACTCTAAGACCTAACGTCCAAAGCGTCAGTAACTTTAGTGCTCTTTTACACGTTGTTAAAGTTTCATTCTACACACTGTCTTGTTAAAACCTAGAAATTGTTTTCTGAGTTATTTACACTTCTCGTCATTTTCATTTCACTAGAAATTTAAATTTTAAAAAGCAACGAAATTGCAAAGAAATTGACACTAAGGCCCCGTCCACATTAATGCGTATTCGTATCGTTTTTGTATTGTTCTTCGTCCTCAAGGGAATAGAAAACAATGGAAACGGCTGCGAAAACGGAGTAGTGTGGCAGGGGTCTAACTCTCAAAAATATAAACAACATACGTGTTTCAGATATCTTGCTTATTTCCTTGTGTCATTAGTTTACTTAAGTATGTGAGTTCAAGCTAATTAATATTTTGAGTGCTTTTAAATATGACTGAATTACGTGAAAAGTTCTTCTTACCCGCGACTATGTTGTAGGTGACGAGAACAGTACAATAGCTCAGCACCTTAAGAAACATCGTAGTTGTTTACAACGGATGCTACATCGACTTGGCACTACAGGTGCAGCCTTTGTGTGTTATCATTATGTATTTTCCGGGTTCGCAATTTTAAATATGTCCGGCATACGTAATTTCGTTTGACGTAACTCGATATCACCATAGAAACCAAACAAATTATTAGAAAGAAGAAATGGAATTGAACAGTGAGAGGAGGCTGTAAGTTCTGAAACAAGAGATTGCTCTAACTATATACTATTACCTTTCTGTAAGGACTTCATTAACCTTTTAATTTCAAAGCTTCAAATTAATAATTGAGTTTTTAACAACACGGTTGGCAGTCATGGACATGGATGTGGCATTCAATAGTTGTTTGAATAACTAATTATGCCATCTAATTCAGTTATAACTTTGACCATCGAGAGCGTGCGAGAAAACACCCCTCAAAAGGCGGTGGTATATGAGGGGAGGGGTATACTACTAACACACAGTGTATATCAAACTAGAAACACTTGAAGAAAACATCCCCAAAGGCGGCATATGGGGAGGGGTATACTACTAACACACAGTGTATATCAAACTAGAAACACTTGAAGAAAACATCCCCAAAGGCGGCATATGGGGAGGGGTATACTACTAACACACAGTGTATATCAAACTAGAAACACTGGAAGAAAACATCCCCAAAGGCGGTATATGGGGAGGGGTATACTACTAACACACAGTGTATATCAAACTAGAAACACTTGAAGAAAACATCCCCAAATTAAAGGCGGCATATGGGGAGGGGTATACTACTAACACACAGTGTATATCAAACTAGAAACACTGGAAGAAAACATCCCCAAAGGCGGCATATGGGGAGGGGTATACTACTAACACACAGTGTATATCAAACTAGAAACACTGGAAGAAAACAACCATAAAGATTACCGTGCGGTCGAACTCAAGTATTTTGAGCTTTTGTCAGCTAAACTTTTGGGGTTAAACGTGACTTTTTGACGAACACGTATCACAAAACTTTTGTCAACAAATGATACGAATGGTTCATGAATTAATAGAAAATGAATTCCTCATCTGTGATATCTACATCAATGTTTAATAAGCTCTAGATTCATTAGAAAGACAAAATAAATCATTTCACAGTTCTCAAAATACTAGAACCCAAGTCCCGCGCAGACAGGTAAAGAGGTTTTTGGCGGGAAAGTAGAATCCCGGTAGAATCCCGGTTATAAGCCCTGGGCTTATATAACTTCGTAAGGGTTTTGTGGCGGGCTTATAATCGGGGGGGCTTATAATCGGGGAGGGCTTATAACCGGGGGGAGCTAATTATGATAGGGAGGGGAAAAAACGTCTGAAATCCGTTCCTGATTTAAAAAACAATGTTTATAATCGTGACCATTTTAGCTAAACAGTGTTCATGCAACAATAACAGTAAAAGTTTTTAAACGTGAATATACTCAGATAAAACTATAATCTGAGCGGATTTTCAAGCAATGAGCTATACCGTATACTACTGGATTCTATCAGTCTCGTTTGCTACGTACTCCTACTGAATTGCCTGATTATTGTTTCCTGAAGAGGGCTTATAACTGGGGGGTCTTATAACCGGGAGGGCTTATAACCGGGAGGAAATTTATGTTAGCAGACAGGTAGGCTTATAATCGGTGAGGGGGAAGGGGGGCTTATAACCGGGGGGACCTGGCCTATAACCGGGATTCTACGGTATTTCGTTTATTAGTACGGTGACCTCCTGTTCTTAATTTATTTTTGAACTTGTATTATTGTCATTATTTGATAATTCGAAATAAAAATATATATCTTTACGATGAGAAAATGCAGTAATTTCCATATTTTAGGTTCATCGTGGTCCGTCAAAAGGCATGCACATCAATATACACATCCCTCTTTCCGTTGACATATTTATTGCCTAGCTCCCTAGCTCCCAATGTATAATTTTGCGAAAAATTAAATATATTAAATATGAGCGTTTGCTTCGTTAACAGTTATTTGTTTATATTCAATTTCGGAAAAATGTTGAAAAAAATCAGACATAATTTCATGCATGTTTTTGCCCTACAAAGTGGCATAGTATTATTTTATCATTAACAAATAACCGATAGCCGAGTTTGTCGTGGTATGTCCTCTGATAGACCACGGTTTGCGTCATCGAGTCGTCAAAATTGCTGTGGAAACACGAGGCATAGTCGGGTGATTCCACTGAACAATTTTGATGACGAGATGACGCAAACCGTGGTCTATCAGAGGACATACCACGACAAACTATTCGGTTATTTCTTTTTTTACCGCAAAAATAAAATAAATCGCGCAAGTTACCTACGAACTTTTGCTCAAAAACATTGCAGATTGCGCCATCATGGTATATTTTCTTGCTTTTTGATTGGTTGATGGAATTTGTAAACAAACATCTTGCCGTTTTGATTGGTTAGATTTTGACAAGCAACCATTTGAATGCTACTTGAAAGTTTGTCAAATCAGTTTTCAATTTTATCCAAACAGTATTGGCTCGTAGATCAGTTCAAAACCAAAGTTTTCAAGTCTGAAAGAAACTCTCAGATAATTAATTATCAGTGGGGAAAGCTTCACCTTCACCAAGCATGGTCATTGTGTGAAATCTGAAAGATGCCTTTTTGACACTCAACGAAGCTGAGAAATACTCTAAAATCTGGAAAATGTAGTCAATGGAGAAATCTCAAGTCATGGATTTACCTTCAGATGGTCCAAAAGTCAACAAATGAACTATTTTTGCCGTGAATAGCATCGATACGATAGATCTAGTTTTTACTTGAATGAAAGAACAAACTGTGGAGTAACTACTGATGAAAAATTTGGCTTGCTAATGCTATGAACTGTGGTTGTGATTTACAATAGTCAGCTTGGTATGTACTCTTATAGTCACTGTAAAAATATGTAGCTGAAAACATGTTTTTCGTTTGACAAAATTAAAATTTTGCATCATACGATGCCGTTCTACCGTGGTATGTACTCTGATAGACCACGGTTGATCGACCAATCAGAGAGCGAGAAATTTACTAGTTGTGGCTGCAAACCATTCAACTGTTCGCACCGTTATTTCTTGGCTGGCAGCACTTTGACTCGAGAGTCAGCTATTGTTTTTCTGCTTTATAACGACAAAATAGCTAAAAAAAACTAACGAAGAAGCAAATTCACAGTCTTCTCAGCTAGATGAAGAGGACTTACAGAAATTCGAAGAAGAACACGAGGAAACAAACTTTGTGGGGAATGAAAAGTTCAGTGACTATTGCGCCATGAGATGAATTCAAAGTCATTATTATTATTATTTATTTCAAAATGTGACCCTTACAGAATTGAGCAGCATTCTTCGCAGATTTTATGCAGAGTTTAAAACAAAGCAAATGAAGGATCTCACACCAAGTGCCTTGACCGGTATCAGAGCTGCAGTAGACCGCCATTGATAGTAGCTCCATTCCCGACGGCGAAGTGAATGTAAGTTTGTCTTCGTCGAGCTAGCGAAACCCGCTCAGTTCAGGCAATTTTTAAAATTATGCCAAACTGCCAGTTCAGTAATTGCATAATTAATTTTAGCGCTTCTAAATGACTATTTATTTGCTGTTGATGGAATTCTGTTATTTTTCCTTTCAAGAGAACTTTGGTGCAAAGATTGTTTTGACAAATTTTGCAGTTTTCTCCAAGGTTTTTAAAATTATGTAAACATTTTCATCTGAAATAAATGTCAACGCGACGCCGGTAGTCGGTTCAAAATATCGCTTACCGTCTTTGATTCCTTTTCTAAATATCCGTTGAAATGATTATAATAGTAATAGAGTTGATGTTCTTGGGCGTAAATATGTTTTGGTCCTTCTCAGAGCTCATTTGAACCCGGAGGCTCGGGCCTAAATGAGCCTGACTCGGGCCAAAAACATATTTACGCCCGCGACATCAACTCTATTGTTATGCATCTATCAGCGGCTTCCCCCAGGGGTCGACCCCCGGGGACCCTGGGGGATTTGTCCCAATGCCCCATCAAACCTCATCAAATACCCCTGGGTGTGGGACAGAAATTTTTGACATATCCCCACCCCCAGGGGCTAAAAATAAGGACTCCAGACCAATGATATAACTGACGTATAACAAATTAAGGGAACCTTTATTTCAAATCCTTGCAATTATAGCATATAACTTTGTCCAATTTTGCTGCCTTCTTTTTACTGATTTTCACACATGGACCATGGTACCTTTGTTGATAAATTATTATTCCATTGAATTAGCAATAACAGCCGCTTTTCTTCGGATTCTATCTAAATTCCACGCGTTGAAAACAGGCATGACACTCAGTTGCAGTTTTAAGGAATATTAAAGAGACAAGATCAAGTCGCAAACAACTCGTGTGCGAAGTGTTGTGTCTACGTTTTCAAAGAACATCTGGGAATCATCGAGAACGTATAAACCGCTGACCTCAAGTTACAAATCCCCAGGGTCTGGCCCCTGGGTTCGAACTCCTTAAACAAAAGTGATGTTTTCCCCCATACCCTCGGGCAATAATTGTCTGAAAATCTCGACAAATCCCCCTGGGTTCCCGTGGGTGCCCCGGGGGTCGACCCCACGGGGAAGCCGCTGATACATGCATTATAATAACAAACACAACCAGTCTAACGCGCGCGCCGAAGTAGGCTTAGCCACAAATATCCCGATATTTTTTTAGATATTTAGAAGCTTCCGGGATATTTAGAAAACTTCGAGATATTTAGAAAAAATTGAATTTTTTGAGAAATTTAGGATTTCATTTAGATTTTCATTTAGATTTTAACATTTTCTGAGGCTGTTTTTCTCAATAATTAGTGCGCACAACATTTTAGTCCAGCGGTTTCCCTTCTGAATAATAAAAATAAATAATAATAATAATAATAATAATGCATCCCATAACTCTTGTTGTTGTGTTTTCAAATTTCAATTCTCCAAATGCAATCAATCTGGCTCAGTATTAGGTTGTATAAGTGTATATAATAACTACCTAGGAACCAATTGTTTTGTTTTTGTTTTTTCTTATTAAACAAATTACAATAAATTTTATAACATTTTACAAAGAGAAAGAAAAAAAAAGAAAAACGACTAATACAGAACAACATACCTAACTAATACTTATTCTGAAACAAATTATATTCCTTTTCTTCCTACAATAATTACAGTTACAATTTTGACAGCCAGTTTTTGAAAGTTAATTTAAAGCCAACAGAAGGTTATTATATTTTGCCAGATGGAATGTGAGTTTATTTTATTTTTTAGCAATTGCGTATTCTATTTTTTCATAGTATTTGAGGATTGCAATATACCCCTTCAGGTTTATCAAACTAGGGTTTGCCCTGCTTCTATACACATATAATTTGTATAGCAGTAGTAAAAAATTAGTTATCGATGATCTTTGACTGGAGCAAGACCCTAACACTATTACAGTTAAGTTCAGGTTTGGTAAACTAATATTATAACTATTTAACCAGTTCACAATTTCTAAGTATAAACTAGAAGAGTTTTTACACTTCACAAAGTGGTGCTCAATATTTTCAATTTCCTTTGTACATAAAGAACATAAGGGAGAGTCTCTGGAACCAATGAGGGTTTATCATGTAATTTCAAAACTCATAGGAAAAAAAATGAAATTAGTAAAAGTGTGAAGTTTGGAAAAGATCGCTTCACAAATTGCGAAGATATGAACTTTCAAAAATCGAAATTTTGTATGAAAACCTTTGTTGGAGGCAAGAGTTGCCTCCAAGCGTAATTTCCAAAGGTTTTCATATAACATTTCGATATTTGAAAATTCATATCTTCGCAATATGTCAAGCGATCTTTTCCAAACTTCACCTTTTTACTAATTCCAACGAGCTCTTTCCAGCTATGATTATCATTTTTTGTCCTATGAGTTTTGAAATTACGTGTTAAACCCTCATTGTTATCGAGATATTTCTAAAAAATTTCGAGATATTTAGAAAAAAATCTGTCGGATATTTAGAAGAATTTTTGAGAATTTCCGGAAAGATATTTAGATTATTTTAAGTGATATTTGTAGCTAAGCCTACGCCGGAGATAGGCGCCACGCTGTGTCGGTGTGACTATTGCCAATTTAAAGCGTGTAGTTTGGGAAGGTTAAAAACTTTAAACTTGCTCGTGAATATAAAAGCACAAGAAAAATAATAAATAAAAGCACATGTTCACCTCGAATAACCCCAAACAAATATTTAAAATGTGGTTTATTTAATTGAATATGCTTCTCTGCCGCATTTCAACACAAAATCTGCATTTAAAATTGAAACATCAGAATTTTGCTGCTTTCCAAAATAATATTATAATGTCAATTTTGGTTAAAATATTTTAGATTTTCATATATATTTTCGTTGAAATCATTAGTTAACGTTCCATTTATTTTATTTCTCTTAGTCTTTTTGTCTTTTTCCGTTCTTGTTTCTTTGTTTTCGTTCTCTAATAATAATATATCTCTAATATATTCATGAAAAGCCAAAACTTTCAACAAAAACTAACCTTTTTTTTCAGTAATTTAAAATATATAGTATAAAAAAAAAAAAAAATATTACTCAACTATATACAAGAATAATTTGACTTGTTTTTTATATTTTTCTTTTTATTTATTTTTACTGGTTTCTTTGAGTTTGGATTATCAAAGTAGAACATATACTATAATATAAATACTATAAATAAATAAAAAATTAAACCAGGGAAAACGTTTATGTTGGAAAGTTATCTAGTCAAATACTAAAAATATTTGTTACGGCACTCATGAATACTGTCGTGAAAATGGGGCTTTAATTTAGTATCCGACCAGAACCTAAACATTGCTTACCCAGTATTTCAACCTTTACAAAGATTATGATGAAAACGCAAACATGTAAGCTTCCAAGCGGACAAGGCATCTCTGTCTGTCAAACAGGTCCAGCTACTGCCGTACAGCATCTAACACCCTCGTAGTTCGGGGTAGTCAGTCTGCTTGTTATCGATCTGTCATACTGCATTCAAAATAACCCCAGGTGCTTATAATAAAGTACTATGTTTTAGGTGTAACGAAATTCATTCTATACATAAGAACAATGGAGATGAGTTGAGATTAGAATTAACGCGGCCGTGAAGCTGTCGATTTCCATTGTATTTTGTAATGAAAAGGAACTTCTCAAAGCCAATGTTGCATTATAATTAAATGTACCTATAATGCTATGTTTGAAGACAATGTATAGTGGTCAAGGAAGTTTCTAGAGATACTAATACACCTACATTTCTATTAGTTTAATGTTAGCTATCTTTTATTCATTCATTCATTTTCCTTCCTCTATCACTTTCCCCTCACTTACTTGTTTCCTTGGGTTTTCTTTCTTACTTTTTTATAACTCCATCTTCCTTCCTTCTTTCTCTTCTTTCCTTTTACTCTCGTTATTTATGTATGTATTTATTTATTTATTTATTTATTTATTTATTTATTTATTTATTTATTTATTTATTTATTTATTTATTTATTTATTTATTTATTTATTTATTTATTTATTTATTTATTTATTTATTTATTTATTTATTTATTTATTTATTTATGTATGTATGTATGTATGTATGTATGTATGTGAGTGTGTGTATGTATGTATGTATGTATGTATGCATGCATGCATGCATGCATGCATGCATGCATTCATTCATTCATTCATTCATTCATTCATTCATTCATTCATTCATTCATTCATTCATTCATTTATTTATTTATTTATTTATTTATTTATGCACATTTTGCTAGGACCTCCCTGAAAATCATTTGTAAGGAAGTGGAGTATCCTCAATAAATATTATTATTATTATTTATTTATTTATTCGCTGATATTAAAATAAATAACGTACATCTTTGAGTGTTGAAAATGGCCTATAAAGACGAAACTAGTTCCCGAAATATAATCAACAAAAGTGCGTAAAAGAAAATTAAAAGAGGTTTAGAACCTCAATAACCTTAATAACTTGAAGCGACTATATTTATTTATTATTCTATTTTTCTTCCTTTCTTTCTATTTTTCTTCCTTCCTTTCTTCCATTCCTTTGTTCTTCCTTCCTTTCTATTTTTCTTCCTTCCTTTCGTTGGTTCTTTCTTTCTATTTTTCTTCCCGCTTTATTTTTGCTCTTCGGTGTCGCCTGTCATTTCTTTTAATATATTAGCTGTCTACTAAATTAAGACTCAGAACCACTTAATAGGTCAACGACAAATATAAAATATCGACAGGAAGATAAACACCTAAGATATTGTAGTTTCAATGATTATCTCGCCTTTGTTTATTCTGCCGGATGCAGTTTTTCACAGATCAAAAGATATGCGTTTTGTATTTGATTTGTTTGTATTTTTTGTTTCTTCGTTCGTTCGTTTGTTGCAAGTTTTTTTTGGGGAAAATTGGTCTGTTGAAATAAACTAGGAAATTGTGTCCAAAAATATGGGAAGTTTTTGACTATCTTTATTGTAGCTCATTAGCATAGAAGAGCCACCTCGTGGATTGCTAATAAACCGTTATTATTATTATTATTATTATTATTATTATTATTATTATTATTATTATTATTATTATTATTATTATTATTATTATTATTATTATTATTATTATTATTATTATTATTATTATTATTATTATTATTATTATTATTATTATTATTATTATTACTATTGCTAGTTTTTACGTGACGTCATGACGGCCATGTTGGTTCCCGATAACAAAACATTCCTTCTCTTGTTTTCTCTTTTCAGCAACATGACCACTGTGCCTTTGTACTTTTATTTAAAAGATCCAGGGATAAATTGAAAACCAGCAAACCTTACCCCATTCATTTCTTAATTCAACTAGACGCTCTACTAGCGTGAAGTCGGGCTTCTAAATGATATATCCTATTTGAAGTAAATATAGATATCGCAGTCTCAAGCCTGTTAAGGCTTGGCTTTTTTCAGATTCATGGAAAATCACATTTTTCGACATACCTCCATGCAGTCTAAAACTATGAAATAGAAATTTATGCCATAAGTCACACTTAGGTTCCTTAATATTTTAAGTGGGACAATGTTGACTTCCGGTGGTCACGTGACATTTAGGGGAGAAAATTAGAAATTTGCAAATGGGCTGATGGGTGTCTTTTATTTCAAAGTTCTTTTGGTGTTAAATTGTTACGTTTAATGTGCTTAATAACAATCTGTCCGGTATGGTTGACTTTAGTGTCGTGCTGATGAGATAATCGGCAAAATGGGTCACGTGACCGTGTCATGAATTTCAATATTGTCATTTTTCTCATTAACACGAAACTAAAGTCAACCATACCGGACAGATTGTTATTAAGCTCATCGAACTTAACAATTTCACATCAAAAGAACTTTGAAATAAAATACACCCATCAGCCCATTTGCAAATTCCTGTTTTTCTCGCCTTAATGTCACGTGACTACCGGAAGTCAACTTTATCCCACTTAAAATATTAAGGAGCCTAAGTGTGACTTACGGCATAAATTTTTATTTCATAGTTTTAAACAGCATGGAGATATTTCGGAAAATGTGATTTTCCATGAATCTGAAAAAAGCCAAGCCTTAACAGGCTTGAGGTGTTTGGTCGCTCGTTGCATGAGCGTGAATCGGTAGAACATGCTTTCTTTGTAAAACGATAAAAACGATTTCACAAACTCAGCGAATTATAAATGACAATGCATTCTGGGCATTCAAATGATTTCCTTGCAACTGAACGATTTCACAAACTCAGCGAATCATAAATGACAATGCATTCTGGGCATTCAAATGATTTCCCTTGCAACTGAACGATTTCACAAACTCAGCGAATCATAAATGACAATGCATTCTGGGCATTCAAATGATTTCCCTTGCAACTGAACGATTTCACAAACTCAGCGAATCATAAATGACAATGCATTCTGGGCATTCAAATGATTTTCTTGCAACTGAACGATTTCACAAACTCAGCGAATCATAAATGACAATGCATTCTGGGCATTCAAATGATTTCCCTTGCAACTGAACGATTTCACAAACTCAGCGAATCATAAATGACAATGCATTCTGGGCATTCAAATGATTTCCCTTGCAACTGAACGATTTCACAAACTCAGCGAATCATAAATGACAATGCATTCTGGGCATTCAAATGATTTTCTTGCAACTGAACGATTTCACAAACTCAGCGAATCATAAATGACAATGCATTCTGGGCATTCAAATGATTTCCTTGCAACTGAACGATTTCACAAACTCAGCGAATCATAAATGACAATGCATTCTGGGCATTCAAATGATTTCCTTGCAACTGAACGATTTCAAAAATTCAGCAAAACCTTGAACGGCATTAACATAAATATCTATCGGTGTTATAAGCTTACCACAACACAAAATAACAGCGGTACAAAGAATAGAAGACATTGATTAAAGCCCTGAATATAATCAGTCTACACGAGAAAATTTTCCTTGACAAGTTTTCCTTGACAAGTTTTCCTTGACAAGTCAAGGAAGACTTGCTCGTGTAGACGACAAAAGCATCGCCAATTTTTCCATGTCAAGGAAAACTTGTTCGTGTAGATGCGGCTTAAAGTGATTTTAAAGATCTCCTTACTCATCCAATACGTGTATTGAGTACGTGCAAGCACTTCGTTCAGTCACTCAAGACTTTTGGTATATCTAAGCCTGATTCTCAGCGGCTGGCACAGGGCGCACGCACATTAGAAGCCACATTGAGGTTTGAGGTCAAACAACGAAGAAAACGGCCTACATTTTTAGGGTCGGGCCTTCCACAGGAAGCCCGACTAATAATTGTTTGATATCAATAATAGATGTCATTTCCGGTCTTATGAATTTTCAGGCACCTTTACTCTAGAATAATCTCTGCTTGATAGTACGCTCAGTCGATGGTAAATAAAGAGATTCAGGGACATTTAACTGCTGCTTGATATCAATATGAGGTCTGTTTTCTTAATGGGGTCTTGTTGACGAAGACGTACCCCTTTTGTAATAACAGTTCTCATATATTTAAATAGCATCTGTGTACAAAACAACAATCACTTTGATATATAGTCATAAAGGAACTAAGGCCTAGTTCAAACGCCTTTCCTTTCCAAGAGCCGTTCTTAATTACTTCCAAAGAAGCCTTGTTTGAAAAGAGTATGGCTCATGATTAGCACGACGTCTGAATTAGGCCTTAGACTCTAGCTGAGCCCCTCCGGCCCCGGCTTAATGCCATGATCAATATCATCCATCCATCTATCCCATTTATTTTTACCTTTCCTCTTTTCCCATCCTATCCATAATCCTTTTCTCTATCTATCCTATCCTTCCTCAGTACTCTCCTTCAATCAACTCATGCATCCATCTATCCACCATTCCTTCCATCCGTTTATCCATCTCATCACTCCATCCAATTATTTATCGATCTAGTCTAGTAACACTTTATAATAACGAGGCACTTTACTCACTTGTCTGACTTCCGCAGTTCGATATTAAGGTGGCTCAAAGTAGTTTTTTACTGACCACACTTCCACTTTTCATTCGTCGAATTGATAGACTTATCCTAGACCGATCAAAACGACTTTTGCAACAGTTATCGGGTAAAGATGGAAATTTAGAATTATGTCAATTTCAGCTCGATCGAGGTTTCCTTGGCAACGATAAACAAAGATCGTTCAAATCAGTTTTTCTATATCTCAAGATTTCGATGAGCTCTAGACTAGCGACTATATACATGATAAACTACATACTAAGGCAAAGTAGCTGAGACAGAATTCAAACTATTTGATCAGAGCGATTTTGAATAATTCGCATGAAGAATGTCGATCCCGGGTCACTGGCGTCGAGGTCAGAGGGCTACGTTGGTCAATAAATTTCCATAACAATAACCGTTACACGATAGACTACTAAATTTACCCTCGAAATCAATCGGAAGTACAGATAGCTGAAGTAGTAAGGGGCAGTCATTTAGGACTAGGATACGACTGTTCCCTCCCTCTTTGACTGCTACGCTTATTGTGTACTACTCGATCGATAGCGCGGATGAGGCCGAAATCTTCGTCCTATACGTAACATACGGTGACTCAGCATTTAAGTCTGGGTGTATGGTCGATTTTTAGTGTTTTGCATAGCATTTCCTAATTAGTGGCGCGCGGGTTAGAGTCACTCTCCGGTGAACCGGAATTATTATTTTTCGATTCTGGTAGATTCTGGGTTTTATTTCAACGGTAAAATTTATCTTTAAATGAATTTTTTTGTCTCAGTTACATGCTGTGTTTTTTTCGGTAAAGTTTATTTTTAAGTGATTTTTCTAAAGTTTAGTTTCTGGGTTTTTTTCGGTAAAGTTTATTTTTACTTTAATTTATTTTCCTTTTAGTTTCCACTATTTTAGGAACCCTGTTATTTTTTTCGATCGCACGACCGAGATGTATTATGGGTAATCACGGAACTACTCATGCCATGCAGCATTTCCCGTTTTATGTAATAACAATAATAATAATAATAATAAATAATTATTATTTATTTATATAGCGCTATATCACTAATTGTTCGAAGCGCTTCACAATACTAGACCATAATACTAAGAGAGCGAATCTCGTACTGATGCGGTGGTCGATGCTCGTGGCGCTAAATCTATTTTTAGTAACACAGTTTTTGCAAACCGCGCGCGCGCTCGATCGATGGCGTGAGTGGCGTCAGTAGCGCGCGCACGACTACAATGTTATTCACAAACACAACAGAATCCTCAAGTGTGCTCACCTTCTGATTACTAAAAATAGATTTAGCGCCACGAGCATATCCCAAGCATCATTTTGCGCGATTGGCTCTCTTAGTATTATGGTCTCTTGATTTATGTTAGTAGTTTTGTTTACCCATAAATTTACACTGAATTTACACGAAATGCGCCGCTTGTGTAGATTTTGTGTAAATTCCCGTGTATTTTGTGGACATCGGTCAAGAGCGTTGCGTTTTAATCAGTTTTATACGAGAGTCCGCCGAGTCCGCCCAGAGAGCCAAAATAAATTGATTGACATCTGTATATCCATCGCAAACACCATTTCTAGTTCGTGAACGCCTCTTCCATTGTGTTTATATTAGCTTGTTATATGACACGTGATTAGTTGATGCTCGTCCAGTAATAGCTTGTTTTATGACACGTGATTAGTTGATGCTCGTCCAGTATAATTAGCTTGTTTTATGACACGTGATTAGTTGATGCTCGTCCAGTATTAGCTTTTTATATGACACGTGATTAGTTGATGCTCGTCCAGTATTAGCTTGTTATATGACACGTGATTAGTTGATGCTCGTCCAGTATTAGCTTGTTTTATGACACGTGATTAGTTGATGCTCGTCCAGTATTAGCTTGTTATATGACACGTGATTAGTTGATGCTCGTCCAGTATTAGCTTGTTTTATGACACGTGATTAGTTGATGCTCGTCCAGTATTAGCTTGTTTTATGACACGTGATTAGTTGATGCTCGTCCAGTATTAGCTTGTTTTATGACACGTGATTAGTTGATGCTCGTCCAGTATTAGCTTGTTTTATGACACGTGATTAGTTGATGCTCGTCCAGTATTAGCTTGTTTTATGACACGTGATTAGTTGATGCTCGTCCAGTATTAGCTTGTTATATGACACGTGATTAGTTGATGCTCGTCCAGTATTAGCTTGTTTTATGACACGTGATTAGTTGATGCTCGTCCAGTATTAGCTTGTTATATGACACGTGATTAGTTGATGCTCGTCCAGTATTAGCTTGTTTTATGACACGTGATTAGTTGATGCTCGTCCAGTATTAGCTTGTTTTATGACACGTGATTAGTTGATGCTCGTCCAGTATTAGCTTGTTATATGACACGTGATTAGTTGATGCTCGTCCAGTATTAGCTTGTTTTATGACACGTGATTAGTTGATGCTCGTCCAGTATTAGGTTGTTTTATGACACGTGATTAGTTGATGCTCGTCCAGTATTAGCTTGTTTTATGACACGTGATTAGTTGATGCTCGTCCAATATTAGCTATTGTGATTACACACACTTATCTAGATTTTCCAAAAATCCTTCCTCTTTTCTCGCTTCGGTCGCACATCTGCGATCTACAAGGGAGGTCGACTGTGTAGCAAGTCTAACACTTATCCAATATAGGTGATACAGACAAGATCTTTCTCTACTAACCATCAATCAAACCAGATCGATATCGGTGAAATAATGAACTTTGCAACTCAACCCTTCTAAGAAAAACAAAAAGCAAACGAGATAAAGTGGAAGTTAGTGTCGCAACCCTTTCAAAAGAGAGTCGTACGAGGTTCAGGCTTGTTATAAGCCTAGAGGATAATGGCGAAGTGCGTTTGCTTCGTGGCGTGTGTTGTATTCACGGTAAGGTTTGCCTTTGTTTACGTCGAAGCATAGGAAGATTTTTCAGATATGATTTGATATTTTGTAGTAACTGTGCTAATGCTGATTATGGGCACTGATTCTGATATCGATGGCCTTTTGTAGACTTCGATTCAGCAGCTCACACAAAACCTGTATTGCATCAAGCTCATATTGTACACTGAAGCGAATTCAAAGAAACAGAGTCTATTTATTTATTTATTTTCCTATTTGTCATTATTTCACTTTCTGTTTTTTTCATGGCTTCTCTGCTTCCTTTTTCTTTCGTTTTTCTTCTTCTTTTTCTTCATTTAATTTAACGCATATTAATTACACTTTGGCAAAATCCCCAAATAGATAAATAGTGTAATGAAGCTTATCCTGAGCTAAAGTAACAAAAACGATGTTTGAATAGAGAAAATTCTAGAATTTTATTTTTTTTCTGTTTCATTTTTTTATTTTGAATATTTTTTTCAAGTATCCCAATTATCGCTTCTGTCCCCAGCAGTGCTCCTTATAGCTTTATAAGTGTACATGTGATTGTGTGAGATAAATGACATACTGTAAGGAAAAGCTTTTCCTACTGGTGTCTTGTCAAATGTTTGCTAATAACGGTAACTTCAGTCATTCTTATTTAGCTAAACATCTGATGATAAATTAGCAAAAAGTACGTTGTACCCCAGACGCTGGGAATTAATGCTTTTCTCATTGCATTTCATTAAAACGAAGGAGAAAAAAAGCTATAAAAAAAATCCAGCCAGTTAGTTAGACTTTAATTAAAATACTGTTACAGAAAAACTCTAAAACATAAACAACTGATTAGACTGATATCCGAGCGTATTTCTTAATCCAATTAGGCCTTTTTGCTTTACACTACTATTCGAAACAAATAGGTAACACCAAAGATTGTACGGATTGTATTCTATTAAACAATAGAGGATTTTTTTTACGAATGCGCGCGTATTCAGTACCAAAACCAATAGGCTGGAAAATACGTGTTGCGCAATGCTAAGTAAAAGAGCTGAGTTAAAGTTATTTGTGATGGTTTCTGAGCGCGGTAAAAGTGAAATTATAGTATAATCCAAAGTGAAAATTATTGCTAACGTTTCCCCTGAACAAAAGAAGGAAAAGGACTTTGTACAACGCTTAAACAGACATTTTACTTTGTTTGTGCTTGGTTAAGATGCAATTACAGTGTTAGTCCAAAGCGAAAATTGAAACTGATTCAAACTGTCCAAACTGAAGGGCTAGTTTTTGGCGAAAACTATGCGATGTTGAAATAAACCTCGTTTGCATTTCATTGTTTTTTTTGGGGTAGAATTCTAGAGATATTCACTGCTTACAAGCTATTCAAGCTACAAGCAAGCTGTTCATACTAGTATATAATATTTATTTTATATTAACTACTGACTGAAAGCCACCTGATAATCATCAACTAACTGGTAACGGTTGTACCTCGTAGGACTCACAACAAAAACTTGAAAATTGCGAAATTGAAATATTAGTTTTTGGAGGTTGTTTCGCAACATAAAGTCGTTCTGTGTTTACATGTTTTTATTGACATTTGTTTATTCTTCAACAGGTACCAGTCCTTGCTCTATTTGCAGAGCCAACACTGAAAGGTAAAATATATACAAAATTAATTAATAACAGAAACCATGACTTTTAAATATTGTGACGTTTGAAATTAAAATTTTCCTTTTCCATATTTGTCTCATTTATGTTATTGTATATTGTATATATAGATAGGTCTTTTTAATAGTTTTTATATATTGTATATTTGTATAGATATATTACTGGATACAGGGCCCCCCTGGATGTTTTTTTTAGGGCCCCTCTGGATACCAGCTTCGGCTGA
The DNA here is from genome assembly GCA_033675265.1 of Actinostola sp. cb2023. Classification (NCBI taxonomy): domain Eukaryota; kingdom Metazoa; phylum Cnidaria; class Anthozoa; order Actiniaria; family Actinostolidae; genus Actinostola; species Actinostola sp. cb2023. Next base: position 112,373 of record JAUJYZ010001483.1, read on the forward strand.
ATGGGCTACCCTGTTAAGATAAAGTTTGATTGGATTTGATTAAAATATGATCAAATAAATTAATAAAGCAAGGTAAAATATATACAAAAGAAATTAATAAAGCAAGGTAAAATATATACAAAAGAAATTAATAAAGCAAGGTAAAATATATACAAAAGAAATTAATAAAGCAAGGTAAAATATATACAAAAGAAATTAATAAAGCAAGGTAAAATATGTACAAAATTAATTAATAAAGCAAGGTAAAATATATACAAAAGAAATTAATAAAGCAAGGTAAAATATATACAAAATAAATTAATAAAGCAAGGTAAAATATATACAAAATAAATTAATAAAGCAAGGTAAAATATATACAAATGAAATTAATAAAGCAAGGTAAAATATATACAAAAGAAATTAATAAAGCAAGGTAAAATATATACAAAATTAATTAATAAAGCAAGGTAAAATATATACAAAAGAAATTAATAAAGCAAGGTAAAATATATACAAATGAAATTAATAAAGCAAGGTAAAATATATACAAAATAAATTAATAAAGCAAGGTAAAATATATACAAAATAAATTAATAAAGCAAGGTAAAATATATACAAAATAAATTAATAAAGCAAGGTAAAATATATACAAAACTTAGTAATAATACATTTAAAAACTGTATAGCCTATCCAATGTGCTGGAGAAAGAACGTTGAATCCATTCAAGTGATATTGCCATTAGTCTTTAATTTCGTCGAGGGCAAACACCTAAAAAAACTTGTAACTATTCAGCCAAGCAAAACACTCGAACCCAGTCTTCCAACATTTGACTATGTACATAATATTGCACTATTTCAGACAGTCCTGTTTGTGTAGCAGATAAGATAAAACTATTGTTGTCATTCAGTTTGATTAAAAAAATAGTTTCCGGCCGTCTCGCGATCGATTCCAAAAATGATACAGTCCGACCTCTATTAAGCGACTACCCTCTATTAAGCGGCCAGTATTGAGTTTCACCCATACAAACTCTGCATTTGCTACCTCTATTAAGCGACCACCCTCTATTAAGCGGCCAGTTATCAAAGTCTCGAGGGTGGCGGCTTAATTATAATAGACTGTAATAGAAAACTACACATCATTACTTTATCTTTGTAAAGCACTGAGACTTTTGTGGGGTGCTATATTGTTATTATTATTATTATTATTATTATTATTATTATTATTATTATTATTATTATTATTATTGTTGTTATTATTATTATTATTATTATTATTATTATTATTATTATTATTATTATTATTATTATTATTATTGTTGTTATTATTATTATTAGTAGTATTAGTATTATTATTATTATTATTATTATTATTATTATTATTATTATTATTATTATTATTATTATTATTATTATTATTTATTATTATTATTATTATTATTATTATTATTATTATTATTATTATTATTATTATTATTATTATTATTATTATTATTATTATTATATGTGCATGAAGACAATGCTTACTATCTGGGGAGGGGACGCACAAACATACCATTCAGTTGGGGAAAAATCCTTTGTCTCGATTTCAAAAATGATGTCCACCGACCAAGAAAATCGGTCGAAATCCCGGTATTTGGTCATGCAGCTTGTTCGTTGCTTTTCCTTGTTATCGCTGAGATACGAATAGCGTTGAGAGCCTGATTAGAAAAAAGCAATCTGCTTGACAAAAAAAATGCCGACAGAAATAACGGAAATTCCATGTATAGAAATGTCGATACCTTGAAATGCGTTTTGCTCTGAATTCTTTGCAAAGTGCATCAATCACTAAATAGACGGCTTACGAATTATGAACCGGTATTAATAACAGATATTTCTGATAGTAATTGAGTGGAAATAAAATGGAACCCGGAAATCACAACGTTACCTACTGACGTGTACGCGTTGGACACACGGTGTGCGTCTAGTGTGTTCCCGAGTCCAAGCTGGCCAGCAGGCGTTCAATAAGCGCCTTTTCTTTGCGTTTGTTTACATGGTGCAAATGGTACTTCCTTTGTGTTACATTTTTGTCGAATGCACGAATGTGTAGTCGTGGCCTCGTCCTTACAGAATGTAACATTTAATTATTTTTTTTATTTTTTTTTTTTTTTTTTTAACTGTAGTGCTCAGATTCCGTAGTCGCGATCGGAGATCTGGTGAAACACGTTGTATCAATCTTCAAATTTATTTAAAAAAACAAAATGTCAAGTTTTTTTATAACATTAAATTGTCTTACTATCAAACAATGTGACTAGATACATGGCCTATATATATAGTCAATAGCCCAGGGCGTCTCTGATTGGCTGACTGGTTTAATTTAATTTAAGCAATTACGGTTTCCCCAATGATCCACTGGAAGGAGCCCTTGTTGTACTGCACTCGACAAAACAATTAAGCCCGGAAAGGTTTCTTTTCCAAGCATTTGCCCATTATTCGAGTGATGAATGGAGCAGCTTTTCCTCCTGCTGCTCACGGCTATCAACAATTCGCAAATTGTGTCGCCATCGCAAATTAGCTTTCTTCGCACCAAATCACACTATAATCTAAGTTTGGCTACATGGGCATCGGTTTAAAAACAACAAAAGATTTGCGTAGATTGAGATATTTCTATACAAAGTGTCCTTGATGGGCTTTATCGGTTTTGCCTTCGCCGAAAGGGGAACTGCGTTTGTGGATCTCGTGGGAAGCGTTCTCTAGCTTCCTGTTTATGACTAGGACAAGAAGCACCTATTTGTGCCACTTGGTCGTGCGATGTTTCCTTGACTCATGGTACATTGTACACATCCTTGTCTCCTTTTCTAGAAGAAAATATGAAGAGATTTAGATTTGTTTTTTCCTTGAACTTGGTTCTACTCGGATTCCTACAAGAACCGGGTGTGACGCTACAAGAAAGCCCAAGCAACGTCGACTCGACAATATTAGGTAAGCTATTTTTACAAATGTCACATTGACTTCTACGAAGAAGAACTATTCGTAGTTAATTTCCAAATCTTCGTTGAGCTAAAAAAACACGATTTTCCTGCGTGGCTCTTTTAATTTGACCGCTTCTAAAACTACATTTTGCTCTTTTTCTCCTCTTTTGTTGTTGATTTTAGCTTCAGTTCTTTTGAAGTCTGAGTTATTTCCAAGCTTAACTGTAATTTGAAATTAAATAAAACAGGACAAGAAAAGCTCATTTTCAAAGACCTTTTAGAGCAGGTTTCCTAATTGGCTTAATGAACTTGAAGAATACCCATTGAGAGCCAGCTCGTTGTACGCGGAAATAACTTAATGATAATGCTTAGCATGTTTTTTCAAGTGCTGAATATTTCCCTCTCTAACATACTACTGAAATAATACACTTGGTTTGCTAGTTTTGGTGAAGTAATCTTTTTCTTATCGATATCTGATTGAGTGTATAATTTCCCGCCCAATTTTGCTTGCTGCTCGTGTAGAAGTTCGCGTGTCGAAACGAAATCTCTCGTGACCTTTTCATTGCTCAATCCTTCGGTTCCGACGTCAGTGAATCAAAGTAGTTTTCCTTTAAAGCGATCCAATTCTACATTGTTCCATTCAATCGTTGAGAGACGTTCTATCCCTCCTCCCTGTTCTATCTTACGACGGATTGAAGGGTCAAACTCAGTCAACCACTTCAAATGGTTCCGTTAGGTTCAATTGTGATTTGAGATCAGAAAGTTGCCCGCGTAAAATCGAATGAAAATCATTTTCGAAAGATCAATGAATCATTATCTGTTTAAGTTAGATCAGTGATGGCAACCTGAGTGTTTGAGTACATGAACATTTGATAATCGCTGAAGAAGTCGATATAGCAGTGAACGCGCACCATTCCTACCGTGTCATCGTGGGTTTTATTTAGCCAGACATTCGATAGAAACGTTACAAAAGACAATAATGCCGTTCTATTTCGTTGGCCGGCTGTGAGACTTGAATCACTTAAGCAGGGGGAAAAAATACTAAAAAAAGGAAAGAATGCAGTGAAAGTTGAAGTAAATTAGTTAATTGATTGATCACACCGAAGTCAGACAAGCGAGTGGAGTCAGCGGGTTGTTACAAAGTCAAATTAAACGTCAAGCACATATAACTCATAAATGGAAACTAGCGAGCACACTAGAGTGGTTTTATAATCCCGTGAAATAAATATTAAACTAATACACATTAGCATACTCTAATTCCATTGTTGCCCTTTGTTTTCATTTGACTATTACACACTAATAGTTTCTGTTTCACGGGTTTATGAAAACCACTCAGTCTAGTATGGACTGCATCGGTGTATAATGATCAATTCAATGGAAACTAGCGAGTACACTAGTATGGGCTGCATCGGTGTATAATGATCAATTCAATGGAAACTAGCGAGTTCACCAGTATGGGCTGCATCGGTGTACAAGGATAAATTCAATGGAAACTAGCGAGTACACTAGTATGGGCTGCATCGGTTTATAATGATAAATTCAATGGAAACTAGCGAGTACACTAGTATGGGCTGCGTCGGTGTATAATGATAAATTCAATGGAAACTAGCGAGTACACTAGTATGTATGGGCTGCATCGGTGTATGGGCTGCATCGGTGTATGGGCTGCTGCATCGGTGTACAAGGATAAATTCAATGGAAACTAGCGAGTACACTAGTATGGGCTGCATCGGTGTATGGGCTGCATCGGTGTACAAGGATAAATTTAATGGAAACTAGCGAGTTCACCAGTATGGGCTGCATCGATGTACAAGGATAAATTCAATGGAAACTAGCGAGTACACTAGTATGGGCTGCATCGGTGTATGGGCTGCATCGGTGTACAAGGATAAATTTAATGGAAACTAGCGAGTTCACCAGTATGGGCTGCATCGATGTACAAGGATAAATTCAATGGAAACTAGCGAGTACACTAGTATGGGCTGCATCGGTTTATAATGATAAATTCAATGGAAACTAGCGAGTACACTAGTATGGGCTGCATCGGTGTATAATGATAAATTCAATGGAAACTAGCGAGTACACTATAGTATGGGCTGCATCGGTTTATAATGATAAATTCAATGGAAACTAGCGAGTACACTAGTATGGGCTGCATCGGTGTATAATGATAAATTCAATGGAAACTAGCGAGTACACTAGTATGGGCTGCATCGGTGTATAATGATAAATTCAATGAAAACTAGCGAGTACACTAGTATGGGCTACATCGGTTTATAATGATAAATTCAATGGAAACTAGCGAGTACACTAGTATGGGCTGCATCGGTGTATAATGATAAATTCAATGGAAACTAGCGAGTACACTAGTATGGGCTGCGTCGGTGTATAATGATAAATTCAATGAAAACTAGCGAGTATACTGGTATGGGCTACGTCGGTATATAATGATGATAAATGCAATGGAAACTAGCGAGTACACTAGTATGGGCTGCGTCGGTGTATAATGATAAATTCAATGGAAACTAGCGAGTACACTAATATGGGCTGCGTCGGTGTATAATGATAAATTCAAAGGTTAAAGGAAATCTATAACACCGTGAAAAAGAGAGTACTTAACTTTACTGACGAGGATTCGGCTGTATAGAACATAGCAGGTAATTCTGTGATTAGTAACATGTGCCTGGAATCATGCTTAACTTGAAGGGAACTCTTAAGACACTGTTACACGCAAAAAAAATTCGTGCAACTCGTCTCGTGAAAAAAATTGTTGCAGGTTACAGGACACCATGGAACACGTACAATTTCGGTTGCAACTTGTCTCGCGCACAAACAAATTTCAAGTTGCACGCGTAGTCGTGAGACCGTCATTTCAACTCTTTTCTGGAAAAATATCGTAGAACTTTCGTCCTCGTCTGCTATGTTTACCGAAAATAATTGTGTTTTGGTCTGTTATTATTATGTTGTAAGTTCTCGCTTTCTCAGTGATCGACTCGTTCGCTCTAGTATGTGATAAATTCAATGCGCGAGACAAGTTGCATGGACCCATGTTACACTTAAATTTTTACAAAAATGTTGCAGAAAGTAGAAGGTAGTTCTATTTTTCGTGCAATAAAAAAAAACCGAAAAAAAAAAAGGAAAAAAAAATAGGGGATGTTACACGTAGAAAACGGTCTTGCAACCTGCAACATTTTTTTTCGCGAGACGAGTTGCACGAGAAAATGTTACGTGTAACAACGCCTTTAGCTTTTGAGCTAATTTGAAAGACGGAAAAAATTGAAAACAGTCCCTCTCGCACGCGCGTTCATTTCATCGAGCTGTGTTGATTTAGTCATTTTTTTATTCCTATTTGTGTTCTTCCATTCAGCATCCATTCGTTCATTAAGCAATTCTAAAGTGACATACTGCAGAGGGTCACAAGTTACTGATAATAAGAATGTAATAATAATTCTTTTTTTAAATAATAATATCCACATATCAATGATTGGTTTTGTAAGGAGGGATTTATCGAATCAATCTACTTTACTTAGTTATTTTATTCCAGCTTTTGAGCCTCTCTCTAGTCACAGAGCAAGTGATGTCAGTCCTCAAAGTTTCTCTGTTGTCTTATCGGATATTTACAACTTGGATCCTCGTTTGTTGCGAAATGTTTCATTGACACACTTTTTGTTTAGGAACATTCCTTCTGTTCATCACCAGCTGCCCCCAGTAGCCTACGTGTGGTTTACAGCTGGTTGGTAAATGCTTGCGTAAGATAGTTATTGAAATACAAACAATACGAAGATAATTGACTTTTTGCCGCGTTTGTCGCGAAATGTTTCATTGACGCACTTTTTGATTCGGTACATTCCTTCTGTTCTAAAGTCATTCCATCACCAGCTGCCCCCAGTAGCCTACGTGTAGCTTGCAGCTGCTGGGTAAATGCTTGCGTAAGACAGTTGTTGAAATACAAACAATACGAGGATAAAGTGGTTCGTAAGGTTTCGTCAAGCGTAAAAAGACTCGGAATACGAGAATAATTGACTTTTCACTTGTAAAATCTCATATGCACCTGATGAAGACTAGTATGGCTAGTCGAAATATTGTGCAACATTAAATCCGTATAATTCTACGCCGTATTGGTTATTCTTCATTTAACCTGTCGCCAGTAGCCTACGCGCTGTTCCAGCTCTCGTTTGCAGCTGGTAAGTAAAGGCTTCGGTAGGCGCTGGCCAAGCATTCTGAGAAGCAATGTTTAGAGTGTGACTGAATGCAGCTATAGCTATTTAACAATTAGACAGCGAGTCCGAGTTGGCTATGAGCAGATAGTCAACGAGGCTCCTGCCGAGTTGCCTATCTTAGCTCATAGACAACGAGGGCGAGTTTTCTAATTGATTTAGTATAAACAAACTAGCATACTTAATTTTATACCAATATTTCTTGTTTAATTTGCATAGGTAAGAAGAATAAGAATTTTATGCTAGTCATAAGTACACATTTGGCTGAACTAAATCGAACTGTTTAGGCCATCAACAAATGGAAAACTAAACCAGAAAAGTTGGTTCTTTTGTTGAAAAACTTTCATAAATCAAATAACAAATGAACAAAACACGAGCCAAGAGTGGTGTAGCCTTCGTTTATTACCTTTATCACTATCAGTACTCCCTTTGACTTTGTCTTCGCTAAAGTTGAAAAATCGGCCCGAAAAATCTTCCTGAACTTTGACGATCGTATCTCGCTCAGTTTCTGCAGTGTCAGCCAAAGAAAACTTGCTTGAATTGTCAATGAGATGTCTATGTTTATGTGCTTGTTCTTGCGATTTGTTTCTCGGTCTATTTTAGTTCTTTTTAGCGAGAAAACAACTATCGGGTTTGTCCGCCATCTTGCTTCATCGCTTTCACGGCCAATGGTTACCATGGTGATTTGCTACTAGGGGACTATCACTATTAGACCCCTAGTAGCGTAGCCAATCAGATTGCAGGATATGTGATAGACCACTAGTTTGTTTATACTAAACTAGGATAGTTCGACTGTCATTGAAGTAGTATACACCTATTTCAAAAAACGTTGACAACGGGCGATCTGAATTGGATGATCTGAAACTTTTAAATTCACGTCAACCTCGGCCATATTTCGGTGCGATCCCAGAGAATCATGGGAGATACCTTTTACCAAGTCTTTCTACCGAAATTCCCTGACATTTCAACAAAAAATTCGGCCATCTCATTTTGAATGTCACTTGAATTTGCTTAACCGCAATGTTCTTGTTTAGTAAAAGAGGTTTGTGAAGAATATGGCTGCAAATAGAAACCCCCATGATCCTTCAGGGTCTCACCTTTCACCCTTTTCGGGGGACTCCAAAAATTCAAAAATGTTTCTATTGTTTTATATCAACATTTTTTCGTGTTCTTGTTGATATTTGTGAATAATTTACACTGACTCGAGGCTAACCCTGTACAAATGCGTCTGATGTCAATAAGTACAGCGGTTTTACAACGGGATCTGTGAACGCCATCCAACACACTGCGTTAATTAATACATTGTTTCTGTTAGATCATTTTGATAGTTCCTGTCCGTTACTATTCTCGATAAAGAAACTATGATGAGCATACATAGACAGAACAAATGTTCAGAAAAAATCAGACACCTCGAGCGGGATTCGAACCCACGACACCCCGATCTCATGACAGGTGCTCTACCCACTGATCTACCGAGGCAACTACAGTGGCGTGGAGTTCAAATGAGCTCAAAGACGCTGATTTTAACCGAACATCGTCTATAAAATCATGAATAGAAAACAAAATTAAGCCCAAAAATATAAGACTGTAAAAAAACGCGCGCTGATCAAACCTTGGAAATTCTTTGGAAATCAACAAAACCTTGGAAATTGAAAATTCCCAACTGACTTTCCAATTCAATAATTGAAGAGCGCACGTGTTTGCCAGTGTGACGTCATCATGACGTTATGATTGGATCCCAAACATGCTGGAGGTTCATTCTAAAATGTATTTCCCTCAACAGGATGTTCGATTTTTAACTTTGAGAAATCCCCCTTACAAGGTTGGACGTCATCAGGAGATGCCTTCAAATACCAACCAATCCTAGAAGGGAACGGCCCTGCACAGAATCACCATGGAAACTGGTTCATTAATTCTAGCAGAAACATGACGTCACCGTGTCAGATGCCTGGGAAGCAAATTGGAGTCGTTGCGAAGGGAACACTGATGTCACCATTCTTTGAAATAAGGGCGTCTAATTTAACGTTCTTAATCGGCGGTATGTTTGACAGATATTGATTTTGATCTGCGTCTGAGTAATTAATAGGGAGTTTATTAAAGCTGCACAAAATCTACGGCGGCAACGTCAACCGGAAGTGTAAATAACTTCTGTGCGCAGTTTCATAACATCATAGTTGGTATTCCCTGTGGATGAAGTAACCTCACAGGCAAAGGCTTGAACTAAATATCTAATGTACGACATTCCTAACAGAAGTTATGTACACTTCCGGTTGACATTGCCGTCGTAGATTTTGTGCAGCTTTAATAAACTCCCTAATATTTTGGGAGCGAAAGGATCATAGTCGTGGTCACGTGACATGGTCACTTACCCCTGTCAACTCAACTCCTCTTCACTTCCCCTCACGATCCTCTCCTTGGAACCCGGTATGCCAGGTCCAAAATTTAAGTTCAAAATTTAATTGCTTTATATAAATAGACGTCATTATTATTTCCGGTCTTGGGATGTTTGGACTGTTTTTAATCGGCTGATGAGTTGAAGAGTTGCCCAGGAATCTACAGTATTTATCCGTCATGTGCATGTAGGCGAATAGTTCTTAAGAAGAAGAAGAAGTCGTTCTTGATATAGCGCATTACACATACGTCCCAATACGCTTTACAACCGATGGGGGACTTTCGGATTGCACATGAAGGCGCGCCTACGGCAGCCGAGCAGCTTACAATCATGAGGGAATTAGTACATTAATATATATGCCTCCAATTTGAAGTAGGCTGTTAAACCGGGTAACAATCCCATACTCTAGAAGACCACTGAAGCACTCTGATGGTGTTGTTTATGTGAAGCCCTGGGGTCTTGAATACATCGTAATCTCACACATCTCCACTCTCTGTATTCCCTTGCAGGAGGCTGTGATATGCCCACCGCACGAGTAGAATTGATTATCAATGGTCTGACGATACTCAAGACAACTGGCAACTGTAAAGCCACGATGGCGCGAAAGTTTTGGAACACCGGTTCTCACATAGGCAAGATTGCCCAGATAAAGATTGTAGATGACAGTAGCGCTGCTCCTTGGGGATATGTTAGCTTTGATGACGTAAGAACGGCCAGTGGATGCCAAGGTATGTTAAGGAGAGCTTCAGATCGGAGAACTACGACGACTACGACTAGGTGAAAACGTGCGTAGTTTTTATATATATTTCATTATTTCATTTCTTAGAACTATCACCTTGCAAGAGCAACCACTCCTTATGTCTTGTCAAAAGCGACGAACAGAAAGAAGTCATGTGCCGCTGTCCGTCGAGCAATGTGGGACCTTTGCCTTGTGGGTCCAGCAACTACTGTAACATCAGTGGAGGAAACTGCCACAGTATTTGCACCACTGCCGACTGCGCATGTCAAGAATGTACTTGTTGGAATGGTTATCAATTCAATTCCAGCTCGCTACGATGCGACGACATCGACGAGTGTGCTAGAAACTCTGGTGGTTGCAAAGAGGGCTGCGTGAATACCTTAGGAGGATACCACTGCACTTGTCAGAAAGGGTATCGCCTGGACAAAGACAACAAGAGCTGTGTTGATATCGATGAATGTCTGGTTGACAATGCTGGGTGCGAGCATGCGGTGTGTACCAACATTCCTGGTAGCTTCGAATGCCTGTGTCTTCAGGGTTGGACCAGGAACGTCAGTGACCCGCTGCGATGCGTCGACCAGGACGAGTGTGCCGGTAATTTACTGTGTGATCCAACACAGACCTGTATTAATACCCTGGGGTCGTACCGGTGCGATTGTCAACCTGGATATCAAAACGACGCTTCGAATAAATGCGTTGACATCGACGAGTGCCAGACCCTAAACGGAGGCTGCGACCATACCTGCACCAATACCTTATCATCTTTCAAGTGTTCCTGTCATAATGGCTACCGACTGGCCTCCGATGGTAGGAACTGCTTAGACATAAACGAATGTGAGTCCAGCAACGGTGGTTGTCAGCAGCGTTGCCATAACAACGATGGAGGCTTTGAATGTGCTTGCAACCCTGGATACCGCCTTAGCAACGACAACGTCACGTGCGTTGACATGAACGAGTGTGACGCCGATTCCAAATGTACGCAGATGTGCACGAATGCAGTCGGTGGATATACGTGCTCGTGTCGCAATGGTTACAAGCTCCACTCGGACAACCACACTTGTTTAGATGTAGATGAATGTGGGATGAACAACGGCAACTGTGGTCACAAGTGTCATAACTTCCCAGGTGGTTACAATTGTTCCTGTAACCATGGTTACAATCTCCTTGACGACGGGTTGACTTGTAATGACGTCAATGAATGCCTTAGCAACAACCAGTGTCAGCAGTTGTGTACTAATAATGAAGGCAGCTTCACGTGTTCTTGCATTTCTGGTTATAAGCTGCAGGATGATGGCAAACTCTGCCAAGATGTCGATGAATGCGCAACAAAACCAGACGAACTCTGTCAACACGCATGCGCAAACACTCCTGGCAGCTATCAGTGCTTGTGTCCAGCGGGATACATTTTGAATGCTGACAACAAAACTTGCTCCGATGTAGACGAGTGCACGAACAATGCCACGTGTCAACACACGTGTACTAATCTGATTGGTTCGTATCAATGTAGCTGTTTCCATGGATACGCTCTTAATTCAAATAACAGATCGTGTACGGACATAGACGAATGCCTTCAAAAAGATGTCTGCGAGCACCAGTGCGTCAATACTGATGGGAGCCATCATTGCGCATGCTCTAATGGGTATAACCTCGCGTCTGATAAAAAGTCTTGTGTAGATGTAGATGAATGCAAAGATGGCAACGTTTGCCAAGACGAATGTACCAATACAAAAGGAAGCTTCAAGTGTTCGTGTCTGGATGGAAAGGTACTTCAGTCAGATGGAAAAACTTGCAAAGGTAAATAGAGTTCATCCAACACAAAAGTACTATTTGCTTTAAATATTGAAATAAACTTGAACTTGAAAAAATATTGATCGTTATATATGTCCTGATCTCGCTTTGATTTCTTAGAAGCGTCTTAACTTTTTTTAAACAAAACCCGAGGTTTTCAACTTTTTATAAAATGGAAAAAAAAATGAAATTTAATTCTGATGGATGACTTGACTTTGTCTCTGTTCTTCTTCCAGTCCCAGTCCCTCTCAACCAAGCGTTGGTATCAGCGAAGAAGGACATTAAAGTAAGGCCTCATTATTAAATCATTAAAGTAAGGCGTTATTATTAGTACATTTTGTTTTTGAGTAGTTTTTAAGGCGTGTTTAAAGGGGGTATATCCATGTAATGGAAAGTCGAGATTTAACATTGAAACGGGGATAAGAGAATGAGTGCTACCTCTATTCATTCCCATACTGCCTTGCGGCCTTGTCGCGGTGACATGTGAGTGCTTGTACCGACAACGCTTTCTGAAATAGCTGTATACATTGTTGTCACAACAGGTTGCTGTGAGTTCGTCAGCTCTTGCTGACATCACCAAGCAACTGTCTGACTCGCTGACTGTTTCCAAAGAACTCACTACCGACGAATTAGAAGACACCGTACAAGTGATGGAACAGCTCAAGAGTAAAATAACGAATGATCAGATCAACAGCACAGTCGACGAAGCGCAAACACTGTTAAAGGTTTGTATCAGGTCATTCAATACAATACATAGAGAATAATACATGGCGCAAACACTGTTAAAGGTTTGTATCAGGTCATTCAATACAATACATAGAGAATAATACATGGCGCAAACACTGTTAAAGGTTTGTATCAGGTCATTCAATACAATACATAGAGAATAATACATGGCGCAAACACTGTTAAAGGTTTGTATCAGGTCATTCAATACAATACATAGAGAATAATACATGGCGCAAACACTGTTAAAGGTTTGTATCAGGTCATTCAATACAATACATAGAGAATAATACATGGCGCAAACACTGTTAAAGGTTTGTATCAGGTCATTCAATACAATACATAGAGAATAATACATGGCGCAAACACTGTTAAAGGTTTGTATCAGGTCATTCAATACAATACATAGAGAATAATACATGGCGCAAACACTGTTAAAGGTTTGTATCAGGTCATTCAATACAATACATAGAGAATAATACATGGCGCAAACACTGTTAAAGGTTTGTATCAGGTCATTCAATACAATACATAGAGAATAATACATGGCGCAAACACTGTTAAAGGTTTGTATCAGGTCATTCAATACAATACATAGAGAATAATACATGGCGCAAACACTGTTAAAGGTTTGTATCAGGTCATTCAATACAATACATAGAGAATAATACATGGCGCAAACACTGTTAAAGGTTTGTATCAGGTCATTCAATACAATACATAGAGAATAATACATGGCGCAAACACTGTTAAAGGTTTGTATCAGGTCATTCAATACAATACATAGAGAATAATACATGGCGCAAACACTGTTAAAGGTTTGTATCAGGTCATTCAATACAATACATAGAGAATAATACATGGCGCAAACACTGTTAAAGGTTTGTATCAGGTCATTCAATACAATACATAGAGAATAATACATGGCGCAAACACTGTTAAAGGTTTGTATCAGGTCATTCAATACAATACATAGAGAATAATACATGGCGCAAACACTGTTAAAGGTTTGTATCAGGTCATTCAATACAATACATAGAGAATAATACATGGCGCAAACACTGTTAAAGGTTTGTATCAGGTCATTCAATACAATACATAGAGAATAATACATGGCGCAAACACTGTTAAAGGTTTGTATCAGGTCATTCAATACAATACATAGAGAATAATACATGGCGCAAACACTGTTAAAGGTTTGTATCAGGTCATTCAATACAATACATAGAGAATAATACATGGCGCAAACACTGTTAAAGGTTTGTATCAGGTCATTCAATACAATACATAGAGAATAATACATGGCGCAAACACTGTTAAAGGTTTGTATCAGGTCATTCAATACAATACATAGAGAATAATACATGGCGCAAACACTGTTAAAGGTTTGTATCAGGTCATTCAATACAATACATAGAGAATAATACATGGCGCAAACACTGTTAAAGGTTTGTATCAGGTCATTCAATACAATACATAGAGAATAATACATGGCGCAAACACTGTTAAAGGTTTGTATCAGGTCATTCAATACAATACATAGAGAATAATACATGGCGCAAACACTGTTAAAGGTTTGTATCAGGTCATTCAATACAATACATAGAGAATAATACATGGCGCAAACACTGTTAAAGGTTTGTATCAGGTCATTCAATACAATACATAGAGAATAATACATGGCGCAAACACTGTTAAAGGTTTGTATCAGGTCATTCAATACAATACATAGAGAATAATACATGGCGCAAACACTGTTAAAGGTTTGTATCAGGTCATTCAATACAATACATAGAGAATAATACATGGCGCAAACACTGTTAAAGGTTTGTATCAGGTCATTCAATACAATACATAGAGAATAATACATGGCGCAAACACTGTTAAAGGTTTGTATCAGGTCATTCAATACAATACATAGAGAATAATACATGGCGCAAACACTGTTAAAGGTTTGTATCAGGTCATTCAATACAATACATAGAGAATAATACATGGCGCAAACACTGTTAAAGGTTTGTATCAGGTCATTCAATACAATACATAGAGAATAATACATGGCGCAAACACTGTTAAAGGTTTGTATCAGGTCATTCAATACAATACATAGAGAATAATACATGGCGCAAACACTGTTAAAGGTTTGTATCAGGTCATTCAATACAATACATAGAGAATAATACATGGCGCAAACACTGTTAAAGGTTTGTATCAGGTCATTCAATACAATACATAGAGAATAATACATGGCGCAAACACTGTTAAAGGTTTGTATCAGGTCATTCAATACAATACATAGAGAATAATACATGGCGCAAACACTGTTAAAGGTTTGTATCAGGTCATTCAATACAATACATAGAGAATAATACATGGCGCAAACACTGTTAAAGGTTTGTATCAGGTCATTCAATACAATACATAGAGAATAATACATGGCGCAAACACTGTTAAAGGTTTGTATCAGGTCATTCAATACAATACATAGAGAATAATACATGGCGCAAACACTGTTAAAGGTTTGTATCAGGTCATTCAATACAATACATAGAGAATAATACATGGCGCAAACACTGTTAAAGGTTTGTATCAGGTCATTCAATACAATACATAGAGAATAATACATGGCGCAAACACTGTTAAAGGTTTGTATCAGGTCATTCAATACAATACATAGAGAATAATACATGGCGCAAACACTGTTAAAGGTTTGTATCAGGTCATTCAATACAATACATAGAGAATAATACATGGCGCAAACACTGTTAAAGGTTTGTATCAGGTCATTCAATACAATACATAGAGAATAATACATGGCGCAAACACTGTTAAAGGTTTGTATCAGGTCATTCAATACAATACATAGAGAATAATACATGGCGCAAACACTGTTAAAGGTTGTATCAGGTCATTCAATACAATACATAGAGAATAATACATGGCGCAAACACTGTTAAAGGTTTGTATCAGGTCATTCAATACAATACATAGAGAATAATACATGGCGCAAACACTGTTAAAGGTTTGTATCAGGTCATTCAATACAATACATAGAGAATAATACATGGCGCAAACACTGTTAAAGGTTTGTATCAGGTCATTCAATACAATACATAGAGAATAATACATGGCGCAAACACTGTTAAAGGTTTGTATCAGGTCATTCAATACAATACATAGAGAATAATACATGGCGCAAACACTGTTAAAGGTTTGTATCAGGTCATTCAATACAATACATAGAGAATAATACATGGCGCAAACACTGTTAAAGGTTTGTATCAGGTCATTCAATACAATACATAGAGAATAATACATGGCGCAAACACTGTTAAAGGTTTGTATCAGGTCATTCAATACAATACATAGAGAATAATACATGGCGCAAACACTGTTAAAGGTTTGTATCAGGTCATTCAATACAATACATAGAGAATAATACATGGCGCAAACACTGTTAAAGGTTTGTATCAGGTCATTCAATACAATACATAGAGAATAATACATGGCGCAAACACTGTTAAAGGTTTGTATCAGGTCATTCAATACAATACATAGAGAATAATACATGGCGCAAACACTGTTAAAGGTTTGTATCAGGTCATTCAATACAATACATAGAGAATAATACATGGCGCAAACACTGTTAAAGGTTTGTATCAGGTCATTCAATACAATACATAGAGAATAATACATGGCGCAAACACTGTTAAAGGTTTGTATCAGGTCATTCAATACAATACATAGAGAATAATACATGGCGCAAACACTGTTAAAGGTTTGTATCAGGTCATTCAATACAATACATAGAGAATAATACATGGCGCAAACACTGTTAAAGGTTTGTATCAGGTCATTCAATACAATACATAGAGAATAATACATGGCGCAAACACTGTTAAAGGTTTGTATCAGGTCATTCAATACAATACATAGAGAATAATACATGGCGCAAACACTGTTAAAGGTTTGTATCAGGTCATTCAATACAATACATAGAGAATAATACATGGCGCAAACACTGTTAAAGGTTTGTATCAGGTCATTCAATACAATACATAGAGAATAATACATGGCGCAAACACTGTTAAAGGTTTGTATCAGGTCATTCAATACAATACATAGAGAATAATACATGGCGCAAACACTGTTAAAGGTTTGTATCAGGTCATTCAATACAATACATAGAGAATAATACATGGCGCAAACACTGTTAAAGGTTTGTATCAGGTCATTCAATACAATACATAGAGAATAATACATGGCGCAAACACTGTTAAAGGTTTGTATCAGGTCATTCAATACAATACATAGAGAATAATACATGGCGCAAACACTGTTAAAGGTTTGTATCAGGTCATTCAATACAATACATAGAGAATAATACATGGCGCAAACACTGTTAAAGGTTTGTATCAGGTCATTCAATACAATACATAGAGAATAATACATGGCGCAAACACTGTTAAAGGTTTGTATCAGGTCATTCAATACAATACATAGAGAATAATACATGGCGCAAACACTGTTAAAGGTTTGTATCAGGTCATTCAATACAATACATAGAGAATAATACATGGCGCAAACACTGTTAAAGGTTTGTATCAGGTCATTCAATACAATACATAGAGAATAATACATGGCGCAAACACTGTTAAAGGTTTGTATCAGGTCATTCAATACAATACATAGAGAATAATACATGGCGCAAACACTGTGTTAATCAGGTTTGTATCAGGTCATTCAATACAATACATAGAGAATAATACATGGCGCAAACACTGTTAAAGGTTTGTATCAGGTCATTCAATACAATACATAGAGAATAATACATGGCGCAAACACTGTTAAAGGTTTGTATCAGGTCATTCAATACAATACATAGAGAATAATACATGGCGCAAACACTGTTAAAGGTTTGTATCAGGTCATTCAATACAATACATAGAGAATAATACATGGCGCAAACACTGTTAAAGGTTTGTATCAGGTCATTCAATACAATACATAGAGAATAATACATGGCGCAAACACTGTTAAAGGTTTGTATCAGGTCATTCAATACAATACATAGAGAATAATACATGGCGCAAACACTGTTAAAGGTTTGTATCAGGTCATTCAATACAATACATAGAGAATAATACATGGCGCAAACACTGTTAAAGGTTTGTATCAGGTCATTCAATACAATACATAGAGAATAATACATGGCGCAAACACTGTTAAAGGTTTGTATCAGGTCATTCAATACAATACATAGAGAATAATACATGGCGCAAACACTGTTAAAGGTTTGTATCAGGTCATTCAATACAATACATAGAGAATAATACATGGCGCAAACACTGTTAAAGGTTTGTATCAGGTCATTCAATACAATACATAGAGAATAATACATGGCGCAAACACTGTTAAAGGTTTGTATCAGGTCATTCAATACAATACATAGAGAATAATACATGGCGCAAACACTGTTAAAGGTTTGTATCAGGTCATTCAATACAATACATAGAGAATAATACATGGCGCAAACACTGTTAAAGGTTTGTATCAGGTCATTCAATACAATACATAGAGAATAATACATGGCGCAAACACTGTTAAAGGTTTGTATCAGGTCATTCAATACAATACATAGAGAATAATACATGGCGCAAACACTGTTAAAGGTTTGTATCAGGTCATTCAATACAATACATAGAGAATAATACATGGCGCAAACACTGTTAAAGGTTTGTATCAGGTCATTCAATACAATACATAGAGAATAATACATGGCGCAAACACTGTTAAAGGTTTGTATCAGGTCATTCAATACAATACATAGAGAATAATACATGGCGCAAACACTGTTAAAGGTTTGTATCAGGTCATTCAATACAATACATAGAGAATAATACATGGCGCAAACACTGTTAAAGGTTTGTATCAGGTCATTCAATACAATACATAGAGAATAATACATGGCGCAAACACTGTTAAAGGTTTGTATCAGGTCATTCAATACAATACATAGAGAATAATACATGGCGCAAACACTGTTAAAGGTTTGTATCAGGTCATTCAATACAATACATAGAGAATAATACATGGCGCAAACACTGTTAAAGGTTTGTATCAGGTCATTCAATACAATACATAGAGAATAATACATGGCGCAAACACTGTTAAAGGTTTGTATCAGGTCATTCAATACAATACATAGAGAATAATACATGGCGCAAACACTGTTAAAGGTTTGTATCAGGTCATTCAATACAATACATAGAGAATAATACATGGCGCAAACACTGTTAAAGGTTTGTATCAGGTCATTCAATACAATACATAGAGAATAATACATGGCGCAAACACTGTTAAGGTTTGTATCAGGTCATTCAATACAATACATAGAGAATAATACATGGCGCAAACACTGTTAAAGGTTTGTATCAGGTCATTCAATACAATACATAGAGAATAATACATGGCGCAAACACTGTTAAAGGTTTGTATCAGGTCATTCAATACAATACATAGAGAATAATACATGGCGCAAACACTGTTAAAGGTTTGTATCAGGTCATTCAATACAATACATAGAGAATAATACATGGCGCAAACACTGTTAAAGGTTTGTATCAGGTCATTCAATACAATACATAGAGAATAATACATGGCGCAAACACTGTTAAAGGTTTGTATCAGGTCATTCAATACAATACATAGAGAATAATACATGGCGCAAACACTGTTAAAGGTTTGTATCAGGTCATTCATACAATACATAGAGAATAATACATGGCGCAAACAGTTAAAGGTTTGTATCATCATTCAACATAGAGAATAATACATGGCGCAAACACTGTTAAAGGTTTGTATCAGGTCATTCAATACAATACATAGAGAATAATACATGGCGCAAACACTGTTAAAGGTTTGTATCAGGTCATTCAATACAATACATAGAGAATAATACATGGCGCAAACACTGTTAAAGGTTTGTATCAGGTCATTCAATACAATACATAGAGAATAATACATGGCGCAAACACTGTTAAAGGTTTGTATCAGGTCATTCAATACAATACATAGAGAATAATACATGGCGCAAACACTGTTAAAGGTTTGTATCAGGTCATTCAATACAATACATAGAGAATAATACATGGCGCAAACACTGTTAAAGGTTTGTATCAGGTCATTCAATACAATACATAGAGAATAATACATGGCGCAAACACTGTTAAAGGTTTGTATCAGGTCATTCAATACAATACATAGAGAATAATACATGGCGCAAACACTGTTAAAGGTTTGTATCAGGTCATTCAATACAATACATAGAGAATAATACATGGCGCAAACACTGTTAAAGGTTTGTATCAGGTCATTCAATACAATACATAGAGAATAATACATGGCGCAAACACTGTTAAAGGTTTGTATCAGGTCATTCAATACAATACATAGAGAATAATACATGGCGCAAAACACTGTTAAAGGTTTGTATCAGGTCATTCAATACAATACATAGAGAATAATACATGGCGCAAACACTGTTAAAGGTTTGTATCAGGTCATTCAATACAATACATAGAGAATAATACATGGCGCAAACACTGTTAAAGGTTTGTATCAGGTCATTCAATACAATACATAGAGAATAATACATGGCGCAAACACTGTTAAAGGTTTGTATCAGGTCATTCAATACAATACATAGAGAATAATACATGGCGCAAACACTGTTAAAGGTTTGTATCAGGTCATTCAATACAATACATAGAGAATAATACATGGCGCAAACACTGTTAAAGGTTTGTATCAGGTCATTCAATACAATACATAGAGAATAATACATGGCGCAAACACTGTTAAAGGTTTGTATCAGGTCATTCAATACAATACATAGAGAATAATACATGGCGCAAACACTGTTAAAGGTTTGTATCAGGTCATTCAATACAATACATAGAGAATAATACATGGCGCAAACACTGTTAAAGGTTTGTATCAGGTCATTCAATACAATACATAGAGAATAATACATGGCGCAAACACTGTTAAAGGTTTGTATCAGGTCATTCAATACAATACATAGAGAATAATACATGGCGCAAACACTGTTAAAGGTTTGTATCAGGTCATTCAATACAATACATAGAGAATAATACATGGCGCAAACACTGTTAAAGGTTTGTATCAGGTCATTCAATACAATACATAGAGAATAATACATGGCGCAAACACTGTTAAAGGTTTGTATCAGGTCATTCAATACAATACATAGAGAATAATACATGGCGCAAACACTGTTAAAGGTTTGTATCAGGTCATTCAATACAATACATAGAGAATAATACATGGCGCAAACACTGTTAAAGGTTTGTATCAGGTCATTCAATACAATACATAGAGAATAATACATGGCGCAAACACTGTTAAAGGTTTGTATCAGGTCATTCAATACAATACATAGAGAATAATACATGGCGCAAACACTGTTAAAGGTTTGTATCAGGTCATTCAATACAATACATAGAGAATAATACATGGCGCAAACACTGTTAAAGGTTTGTATCAGGTCATTCAATACAATACATAGAGAATAATACATGGCGCAAACACTGTTAAAGGTTTGTATCAGGTCATTCAATACAATACATAGAGAATAATACATGGCGCAAACACTGTTAAAGGTTTGTATCAGGTCATTCAATACAATACATAGAGAATAATACATGGCGCAAACACTGT
The DNA here is from genome assembly GCA_033675265.1 of Actinostola sp. cb2023. Lineage (NCBI taxonomy): Eukaryota > Metazoa > Cnidaria > Anthozoa > Actiniaria > Actinostolidae > Actinostola > Actinostola sp. cb2023. The sequence goes on from JAUJYZ010001483.1 coordinate 133,903, forward strand.
TAAAGGTTTGTATCAGGTCATTCAATACAATACATAGAGAATAATACATGGCGCAAACACTGTTAAAGGTTTGTATCAGGTCATTCAATACAATACATAGAGAATAATACATGGCGCAAACACTGTTAAAGGTTTGTATCAGGTCATTCAATACAATACATAGAGAATAATACATGGCGCAAACACTGTTAAAGGTTTGTATCAGGTCATTCAATACAATACATAGAGAATAATACATGGCGCAAACACTGTTAAAGGTTTGTATCAGGTCATTCATACAATACAATACATAGAGAATAATACATGGCGCAAACACTGTTAAAGGTTTGTATCAGGTCATTCAATACAATACATAGAGAATAATACATGGCGCAAACACTGTTAAAGGTTTGTATCAGGTCATTCAATACAATACATAGAGAATAATACATGGCGCAAACACTGTTAAAGGTTTGTATCAGGTCATTCAATACAATACATAGAGAATAATACATGGCGCGCGGAGATCTCCAAGCGTCCATGTATTATTTTGTTTATTATATAAACTTTTGATTTTGACCGATTGGCTGATTTTTTTTTTCGATTGACTGATATTAACACTCGTAAAATTCTCGTATTTTTACGTGTGTTTAGATATGATATATCTCAGTGGTCGAAATCCCTGTACCACACACACTGTAGTTTATATAATAAAACGATTTATTCATGCGAATCATCAAATGTTACGCGAAAAAGGACACAAATTTGCGATGCTGTCCAATTTTTTGAATAATTTGGAAGTTGATATTTCGATTCACTTTGAGAAGAAGTAGAAAGAAAACACCAATCGAGAAGTGACCTATAGATTTGCCATTTGTTTATTTTTCGGCAGAACTACATTGGAGTTATGAGCACCGTTTTGGAACCAGACAACAAGAAGTCGTGGAAGAGTGTATCCGGTGTAAGTATACAAGACAATGGCGGAGAAACTAGGACAGGAAATCCTTTTGACATCATTTCTCGTATTATGCTCCAATGCCCATAAATAATGGCACCAGACTGGGGTACATACGGTACTTATTTACCCCAATCTCATTGTTATTTACCCCAAAACCATTGTTCGTGGTGTAAGTGAATATATCTCAACCCCAATGCCTAATTACTTCTTAGAAGCCATTACACGAGCTTACAAAATCGGCAACACCCAGGAGACAAACCTCAACATTATATTAGCAGGCAATTATTTTCTTTAAAATCTTTGCTAAACAGGGCTCGTCCGCCATTGCAAGGTTGCCAACCCAATTAGAAGAGATGTCAGACGCCATCATTTTGTTGGCCAACAGCGAGAAGGTATCTCTTGAGATACACGACAAAAACATTTGTGAGTATATGTGAAACGAGAAGCGCATTGATTGATTGATTGATTGATTGATTGATTGATTGATTGATTGATTGATTGATTGATTGATTGATTGATTGATTGATTGATTGATTGATTGATTGATTTACTTATTGATTGATTGATTGATTGAGGGAGAGGGGAGATTATTGTGGTGGTATTATAGTTGTTGTTGATTGGCTATTTATTCTTGTTGTTTGCGGTGGGGGGAGATTATTGTGGTGCTATTATAGTTGTTGTTGATTGGCTATTTATTCTTATTGTTTGCGGTGGTTGGGGTGAGGGAGAGGGGAGATTATTGTGGTGGTATTATAGTTGTTGTTGATTGGCTATTTATTCTTATTGTTTGCGGTGGTTGGGGTGAGGGAGAGGGGAGATTATTGTGGTGCTATTATAGCTGTTGTTGATTGGCTATTTATTCTTATTGTTTGCGGTGGTTGGGGTGAGGGAGAGGGGAGATTATTGTGGTGGTATTATAGTTGTTGTTGATTGGCTATTTATTCTTATTGTTTGCGGTGGTTGGGGTGAGGGAGAGGGGAGATTATTGTGGTGGTATTATGGTTGTTGTTGATTGGCTATTTATTCTTATTGTTTGCGGTGGTTGGGGTGAGGGAGAGGGGAGATTATTGTGGTGGTATTATAGTTGTTGTTGATTGGCTATTCATTCTTGTTGTTTGCGGTGGGGGGAGATTATTGTGGTGCTATTATAGTTGTTGTTGATTGGCTATTTATTCTTATTGTTTGCGGTGGTTGGGGTGAGGGAGAGGGGAGATTATTGTGGTGGTATTATAGTTGTTGTTGATTGGCTATTTATTCTTATTGTTTGCGGTGGTTGGGGTGAGGGAGAGGGGAGATTATTGTGGTGCTATTATAGTTGTTGTTGATTGGCTATTTATTCTTATTGTTTGCGGTGGTTGGGGTGAGGGAGAGGGGAGATTATTGTGGTGCTATTATAGTTGTTGTTGATTGGCTATTTATTCTTATTGTTTGCGGTGGTTGGGGTGAGGGAGAGGGGAGATTATTGTGGTGGTATTATGGTTGTTGTTGATTGGCTATTTATTCTTATTGTTTGCGGTGGTTGGGGTGAGGGAGAGGGGAGATTATTGTGGTGCTATTATAGTTGTTGTTGATTGGCTATTTATTCTTATTGTTTGCGGTGGTTGGGGTGAGGGAGAGGGGAGATTATTGTGGTGCTATTATAGTTGTTGTTGATTGGCTATTTAATCCCATTCATCTTTGCAGATCTTCAATTACATGTAGGAAGACGAGAGGATTTACGAGATGTTGAATACAAAAGTGAATCAAGTGAAGTTCAATTAAACCTTGGAGAGTTAAGAAGTAGAAGAAGAAGAACTTTATTACAACGCGAACCAGAAAACGACGGTGAGTTGCCTTCTCTGTTTCTTCTCTCTTAAGGCCAGTGCAAACGCTCCCAACCCAACATTCCTGGCAGTTATCGGTGGTAACTTGTCTAAACGGCTCAAATAAGCCCCAACAATGTTGAACAATAGGCTGGAACGCAGTGGATTCTGGGACAAAAAGATGTACCCATAGCACTTTGCATGCAAGCCTAGTGTAGTGCTGTTTGTTCATTTTAGGCATTATAGATACTTTAACGCACGCAATAATGTTGCATTAAGGTACCAGGGGACCTTCGTGACCACTGTTCACTGAAAGCCGCGTAGCGCGCTAACCACTCGTCCAACATGTATAAAAGTATACATTTTCTTAAAGCTGAATAAATGTAGATTCTAAATATGCTTGAGGTTATTTCCTATTTTGTAAATATTTTTTGTTATTGCACATTTTAGAAAATTCGACCGGCCTTGTTCAAAGAGAATTGTGCACGCGGGAATTCACTCGATTTTTAAACGGGAAGTGCCATTGTAATGAGCAAAATTTGTTCTAAAAAACCGTGTCTCCGATTTCCGATAAACGCTTTTGTTGAGGAGATATTTGCTGTCAAAATTCATTAATGTGTTTTTAAGCGATTTACACATAAATCATCAAATAACTTTTAAACGAGGCAACGTTTCAAAAATCGGAGACACGGTTTTTTAGAACAAAGTGTGCTCATTACAATGGCACTTTCCGTTTAGAAATCGATTGAATTCCCGCGTGCACAATTCTCTTTGAACAAGGCCGGTCGAATTTTCTAAAATGTGCAATAACAAAAAAATATTTACAAAATAGGAAATAATCTCAAGCATATTTAGAATCTGCAATTATTCAGCTTTAAGAAAATGTATACTTTTATACATGTTGGACGAGTGGTTAGAGCGCTACGCGGCTTTCAGTGAACAGTGGTCAAGAAGGTCCCCTGGTACCTTAATGCTTCAATGATCAGAAGATAAAAGATAGGTTGAGAATTGTTCGCTCAAACGTTTGAAGCATTTCGAAACCTCGCCCAACCACACGCAACAACACGCAACAACACACAACACCCCGCAACAACACACAACACCCCGCAAAAACACACAACACCCCGCAACAACACGCAACACCCCGCAACAACAACACACAACACCCCGCAAAAACACACAACACCCCGCAACAACACACAACACCCCGCAACAACACGCAACAACACGCAACAACACACAACAACACGCAACAACACACAACAACACGCAACAACACGCAACAACACGCAACAACACGCAACAACACGCAACACCCCGCAACAACACGCAACACCCCGCAACAAAACACAACACCCCGCAACAACACACAACAACACGCAACACCCCGCAACAACACACAACAACACGCAACAATACGTATCAACAAGCAACAACACGCAACACCCCGCAACAATACGTAACAACACGCAACAACACACAACAACCCGCAACAACACACAAAACCCCGCAACAAAACGTAACAACACGCAACAACACACAACACCCCGCAACAACACGTAACAACACACAACAACACGCAACAACACGCATCACCCCGCAACAACACGCAACACGCAGCAACAACACCCCGCAAGAACACACACCAACAAGCAACAACACGCAACAATAACACGCAACACCCCGCAACAACACGTAACAACACGCAACAACAATCCACAACAACACGCAACAACACCCCGCAACAACACACAACAACACGCAACAATACGTATCAACAAGCAACAACACGCAACACCCCGCAACAATACGTAACAACACGCAACAACACACAACAACCCGCAACAACACACAACAAACGCAACAATACCAACAAGCAACAAACGTAACAACACGCAACAATACGTAACAACACACAACACCCCGCAACAACAACGCAACAACACACAAAACACAACAAAACGTAACAACACGCAACACAACACCCGCAACAACACGTAACAACACACAACCAGCAACACGCACACCCCGCAAGCAACACACACAACACACCCCCAGCAACACACACCAGCAACAACACGCAACAATAACACGCAACACCCCGCAACAACACGTAACAACACGCAACAACAATCCACAACAACACGCAACAACACGCAACAACACCCCGCAACACCATACAACAACACGTTACACACAACAACACGCAACAACACCCCGCAACAACACACAATTCGCAACACCCTGTAACAACACGCAACACCCTGTAACAACACGCAACACCCCGCAACAACACGTAGCAACACGCAACAACACACCGCAACAACACGCAACAACACCCCGCAACAACACCCCGCAACAACACCCCGCAACAACACCCCGCAACAGAGTGTTCCAACAGAGCGTCCAACAATGTTAGATGTTATTGACCAACAATGTACTTTCTTATTTTCTTCTTTCTTTGCTTTCTTTCTTTCTCATATTGCTTCCATCTCATCTTCTTTTCATGCATCCATCTGTTTTTTCTTCGCAAAAAAAAATATTTTTCCATGTTCAATTTATTCCTCAGACTTAGTAGGTGTGTGTATAATTGCCTTCAGTAGTCTAAGCGTGCTCATGTCAGACATGGAACAAACGTAAGTTATTTCCGTGATAAAGTGATACAAACATTCTCAAAATAGTTGTCCAGATGAAAAGACTACAATACTACAATAAAGTCACGTGATTCATTATGTTTTCAATTTCTGCACGCCGAACTGCGAGTTGATACCAGCGAAATTCCACGCGAGGAAATTGAATGAATCACGTGACTTTATGTACTGTTTCATAAACGAGCATGAGTGTTTTATCAGGCTTAAACTGACAAATAAAACAGTTTATTTCAATTCCAATCCAAAATAGCAAGATAAATTCAAAATTGAGCATATTGTGTTGCTGTGTCACTGACATGCGCAGTCGGCATAAAAAGGCTCCCACAAGTGTAAGAGATGATGCCAGTGTCAAGAGAAGTACGCCATGTGCTGACAATCTTTAGTGGATAGTCGGTGATCGTTCGTGAGACTGTCCTTTAAAGTGCTTATGAAGCTTATTTTTTTATTTTGAAAATCCATTACATATGAAGTGAATAGTGGCATGTTTCAGTATTTTGTGATTTGAGCTTCGCATTTGCGAGTTATAAAGGTTTGAAATCGTGATATGCTAATGACGTCAAAGGAGGCATTTGCTGTAACTTATTTATAATTTTTCAAGTAGCATTCTTTTCTGAAATAGAAAAAAAGTTTAACATCATTTATATAAGTTGTAGAAAACTTTTTTCCAGATTAAAAAATGTCAATGATTTGCAAAGGGGCGCTTTTGTATAATAAATGATGCCTCCTTTGACGTCACCGAATTAGCATATCACGATTTCAAACCTTTATAACTCGCAAATGCGAAGCTCAAATCACAAAACACTGAAACATCCCACTATTCATTTCATATGTAATCGATTTTCAAAATAAAAAAATAAGCTTCATAAGCACTTTAAGTCTTCATATAAACTTGGGTGACTTTTTATCGCTGATAAAGTCATCCTTATTAGTATTCTTTATATAAAGAATACTAATCTTTACATAAAGATTCATCTTCATTAGTATTCTTTCTATTAAGAATAATAAGGACGACTTTATCGGGTATAAAGGCTCATTCACGTGATGGATGTGGTTCCCGTAATTGGACCAAACGCTCATGAATTATGCATGACTTTATCGGGTATAAAGGCTCATTCACGTGATGGATGTGGTTCCTGTAATTGGACCAAACGCTCATGAATTATGCATGACTTTATCGGGTATAAAGGCTCATTCACGTGATGGATGTGGTTCCATGTAATTGGACCAAACGCTCATGAATTATGCATGACTTTATCGGGTATAAAGGCTCATTCACGTGATGGATGTGGTTCCATGTAATTGGACCAAACGCTCATGAATTATGCATGACTTTATCGGGTATAAAGGCTATAAAGGCTCATTCACGTGATGGATGTGGTTCCATGTAATTGGACCAAACGCTGTAAAGGCTCATTCACGTGATTGGACCAAACGCTCATTGAATTATGCATGACTTTATCGGGTATAAAGGCTCATTCACGTGATGGATGTGGTTCCATGTAATTGGACCAAACGCTCATGAATTATGCATGACTTTATCGGGTATAAAGGCTCATTCATAATGAATCACGTGACTTTATTGTAGTATTGTAGTCTTTTCATCTGGACAACCTTTTTGAGAATGACTGTATTTGTTTTATTGTGTACAATTATGTTGTACTATTTATACAATTGTAGCTAAGCTGGGTCCACGTCATCAAACGTTTTAAAAATGATAGTGAAATATTCTGAATATTGATGGTGTTATTATTTATTATTACTATTCTCAGAGAATCCAGCACATTGGACGTCAATTCCGATATCATCTCTGTCAGATTAACGAACGTCGACCCAGCTCACCTAGCAGCGCTGGTTAACCCAGTTATTTTAACCTTTCAACATAAGAAGGTAATCAACCTCATCCCCAGGGCCCTCTCATCTCGACCCAGCTCACCTAGCAGCGCTGGTTAACCCAGTTATTTTAACCTTTCAACATAAGAAGGTAATCAACCTCATCCCCAGGGCCCTCTCATCTCGACCCAGCTCACCTAGCAGCGCTGGTTAACCCAGTTATTTTAACCTTTCAACATAAGAAGGTAATCAACCTCATCCCCAGGGCCTTCTCATCTCGACCCAGCTCACCTTGCAGCGCTGGTTAACCCAGTTATTTTAACCTTTCAACATAAGAAGGTAATCAACCTCATCCCCAGGGCCCTCTCATCTCGACCCAGCTCACCTAGCAGCGCTGGTTAACCCAGTTATTTTTAACCTTTCAACATAAGAAGGTAATCAACCTCATCCCCAGGGCCTTCTCATCTCGACCCAGCTCACCTTGCAGCGCTGGTTAACCCAGTTATTTTAACCTTTCAACATAAGAAGGTAATCAACCTCATCCCCAGGGCCCTCTCATCTCGACCCAGCTCACCTAGCAGCGCTGGTTAACCCAGTTATTTTAACCTTTCAACATAAGAAGGTAATCAACCTCATCCCCAGGGCCCTCTCATCTCGACCCAGCTCACCTTGCAGCGCTGGTTAACCCAGTTATTTTAACCTTTCAACATAAGAAGGTAATCAACCTCGTCCCCAGGGCCCTCTCGTCTCGACCCAGCTCACCTTGCAGCGCTGGTTAACCCAGTTATTTTAACCTTTCAACATAAGAAGGTAATCAACCTCATCCCCAGGGCCCTCTCATCTCGACCCAGCTCACCTAGCAGCGCTGGTTAACCCAGTTGTTTTAACCTTTCAACATAAGAAGGTAATCAACCTCATCCCCAGGGCCTTCTCATCTCGACCCAGCTCACCTTGCAGCGCTGGTTAACCCAGTTATTTTAACCTTTCAACATAAGAAGGTAATCAACCTCGTCCCCAGGGCCCTCTCATCTCGACCCAGCTCACCTTGCAGCGCTGGTTAACCCAGTTATTTTAACCTTTCAACATAAGAAGGTAATCAACCTCATCCCCAGGGCCCTCTCATCTCGACCCAGCTCACCTTGCAGCGCTGGTTAACCCAGTTATTTTAACCTTTCAACATAAGAAGGTAATCAACCTCATCCCCAGGGCCCTCTCATCTCGACCCAGCTCACCTTGCAGCGCTGGTTAACCCAGTTATTTTAACCTTTCAACATAAGAAGGTAATCAACCTCATCCCCAGGGCCCTCTCATCTCGACCCAGCTCACCTTGCAGCGCTGGTTAACCCAGTTATTTTAACCTTTCAACATAAGAAGGTAATCAACCTCATCCCCAGGGCCCTCTCATCTCGACCCAGCTCACCTTGCAGCGCTGGTTAACCCAGTTATTTTAACCTTTCAACATAAGAAGGTAATCAACCTCGTCCCCAGGGCCCTCTCATCTCGACCCAGCTCACCTTGCAGCGCTGGTCAACCCAGTTATTTTAACCTTTCAACATAAGAAGGTAATCAACCTCATCCCCAGGGCCCTCTCATCTCGACCCAGCTCACCTTGCAGCGCTGGTTAACCCAGTTATTTTAACCTTTCAACATAAGAAGGTAATCAACCTCATCCCCAGGGCCCTCTCATCTCGACCCAGCTCACCTTGCAGCGCTGGTTAACCCAGTTATTTTAACCTTTCAACATAAGAAGGTAATCAACCTCATCCCCAGGGCCCTCTCATCTCGACCCAGCTCACCTTGCAGCGCTGGTTAACCCAGTTATTTTAACCTTTCAACATAAGAAGGTAATCAACCTCATCCCCAGGGCCCTCTCATCTCGACCCAGCTCACCTTGCAGCGCTGGTTAACCCAGTTATTTTAACCTTTCAACATAAGAAGGTAATCAACCTCATCCCAGGGCCCTCTCATCTCGACCCAGCTCACCTTGCAGCGCTGGTTAACCCAGTTATTTTAACCTTTCAACATAAGAAGGTAATCAACCTCATCCCCAGGGCCCTCTCATCTCGACCCAGCTCACCTTGCAGCGCTGGTTAACCCAGTTATTTTAACCTTTCAACATAATAAGGTAATCAACCTCATCCCCAGGGCCCTCTCATCTCGACCCAGCTCACCTTGCAGCGCTGGTTAACCCAGTTATTTTAACCTTTCAACATAAGAAGGTAATCAACCTCATCCCCAGGGCCCTCTCATCTCGACCCAGCTCACCTTGCAGCGCTGGTTAACCCAGTTATTTTAACCTTTCAACATAATAAGGTAATCAACCTCATCCCCAGGGCCCTCTCATCTCGACCCAGCTCACCTTGCAGCGCTGGTTAACCCAGTTATTTTAACCTTTCAACATAAGAAGGTAATCAACCTCATCCCCAGGGCCCTCTCATCTCGACCCAGCTCACCTTGCAGCGCTGGTTAACCCAGTTATTTTAACCTTTCAACATAATAAGGTAATCAACCTCATCCCCAGGGCCCTCTCATCTCGACCCAGCTCACCTTGCAGCGCTGGTTAACCCAGTTATTTTAACCTTTCAACATAATAAGGTAATCAACCTCGTCCCCAGGGCCCTCTCATCTCGACCCAGCTCACCTTGCAGCGCTGGTTAACCCAGTTATTTTAACCTTTCAACATAATAAGGTAATCAACCTCATTCCCAGGGCCCTCTCATCTCGACCCAGCTCACCTTGCAGCGCTGGTTAACCCAGTTATTTTAACCTTTCAACATAAGAAGGTAATCAACCTCGTCCCCAGGGCCCTCTCATCTCGACCCAGCTCACCTTGCAGCGCTGGTTAACCCAGTTATTTTAACCTTTCAACATAATAAGGTAATCAACCTCATCCCCAGGGCCCTCTCATCTCGACCCAGCTCACCTTGCAGCGCTGGTCAACCCAGTTATTTTAACCTTTCAACATAAGAAGGTAATCAACCTCGTCCCCAGGGCCCTCTCGTCTCGACCCAGCTCACCTTGCAGCGCTGGTTAACCCAGTTGTTTTAACCTTTCAACATAAGAAGGTAATCAACCTCGTCCCCAGGGCCCTCTCATCTCGACCCAGCTCACCTAGCAGCGCTTAACCCAGTTGTATTAAAGTGCTACTTGGACGAAAATCGATCGAAATTTAATTTAGCTGAAACGTCACTGAAATAATCTCAAAGAGCCATACAATTACTGGTTAATGTGTTTTCTCAAAATTCGTAAGGGAAGTATTACATTTTTATGAATCTTTAGAAGTGTCAGTGAGGTCATCTACTCAACCCTAACAATCAACACAGCTTCGCTCCATACATTTCTTTGTATTTAGTTTCTTGAATTATTTTATTTCTATGAAGCTAAAAGTTTGGGTGAAGGAGTTTTCTTACATTATTTGTGCTTAGGATTGATTGTCTGACCAGTTGTCTTCAATGCAGAGCTGTTATCTGAACAAAACATTGAGATATTTTGACTCACAAAATACAAAGAAATGTATGGAGCTGAATGTTGGGTTGAGTAGATGACGTCACTGACACCTCTAAAGATTCATAAAAATATAGTACTTCCCTCTGGAATATCGAAAAAAGATTTTAACTAGTTATTATTAGACCTTTGAAGAATTATTCAATGAAGTTTCAGCTACATTAAATTTCGATCGATCACTTTAAGCTTTCAACATAAGAAGGTAATCAACCTCGTCCCCAGGGCCCTCTCATCTCGACCCAGCTCACCCAGCAGCGCTGGTTAACCCAGTTGTTTTAACCTTTCAACATAAGAAGGTAATCAACCTCGTCCCCAGGGCCCTCTCATCTCGACCCAGCTCACCTAGCAGCGCTGGTTAACCCAGTTGTTTTAACCTTTCAACATAAGAAGGTAATCAACCTCGTCCCCAGGGCCCTCTCATCTCGACCCAGCTCACCTAGCAGCGCGCTGGTAACCCAGTTGTTTTAGCCTTTCAACATAAGAAGGTAATCAACCTCATCCCCAGGGCCCTCTCATCTCGACCCAGCTCACCTTGCAGCGCTGGTTAACCCAGTTGTTTTAACCTTTCAGTAGGGGGTACTCCCGGCATGTGAGAGGGGCGGGGATGATGGTGGGTAAATTTAAACTAAACCCCTAAAGGATGAACCAATCTGGGCGTGGCTTAAGCTTTATTTGACCCCTATAAGATACCATTCTAAAACAGACAGACGAATAAGAGCTGTAGCCACCAACACAGTATGACGGCGTGTTCGATTTCTTCTAAATATTTACCTTGATGGCTAAAAGTATTGGCGTTCCGTCGTGAACACCCTAAGTGAAACCAAAAACCGTTATTTATATCCCTAACAGAGACGACGATCATCCTCACCCCTTTCACATGGGATACCCCCGGAGGAGGGGGGCGTTTTGCACCAAATAATAATTAAATCTAAAAACAAATCACTTTCTAAAAGCAGGGATTCGTTTTGTAGTAAGTTCATTCAGTGACTTTGTTTCCCCAGTCCCTGGGTGATGTAGAGCCATCGTGTAGCTACATCAATGAATCGGCTGCAAATCTGTAAGTAAAATACTCCTTACAGCCGCCATTAGAGTCGTTTTCGTATGAGTGGGAAACCTACGGCACGGAGTTACGGTCACGGTACGGAATCAACCAATTAGAGCACGCACAATCATTACTCAACCAATCGGAATGCTTGAACACGGCACGAACCGTACTGTAACTACTTCCCACTCATACGAAAACGACTCTAATAAAGCCGCCTTCTCTTGGACAACCTTGCACTCGTTTGTACGTACGGCCGTGTTACAGATATTTTGGTCCTTGTTTCTTGTTGTTTTAGGTGGCTGGATTAACGGAATATCATTACAATAACCAGATACCAACCTAGATAGACAACTGCTTGATTTCAAAAGACGTCATTTCCGGTCAAATAATGTTCCTTAAAATGCCAGTCAAACATGCAAGGAGTTTTATCAGCTGATTGAAACCGATACATTCAACCAATCAAATAATAATGGCGTATTTATAATAATAATAATAATAATAATAATAATAATAATAATAATAATAATAATAAATAATAATAATAATAATAATAATAATAATAATAATAATAATAATAATAATAATAATAATAATAATAATCCGGGTCCTGATAACATTCTTCATTCTTTCTCTAGGCTTTCTGCGAATGTGTGGTCCACTAACGGATGCTGGGTAAATAGTACCCAGGACAACGTGACCGTGTGTATGTGTAATCATACAACAAGCTATGGGTTATTAATGGACGTCCATGGCATATATGTAAGTACTGTAAAGGATGCTGGGTAAATAGTACCCAGGACAACGTGACCGTGTGTATGTGTAATCATACAACAAGCTATGGGTTATTAATGGACGTCCATGGCATATATGTAAGTACTGTAAAGGATGCTGGGTAAATAGTACCCAGGACAACGTGACCGTGTGTATGTGTAATCATACAACAAGCTATGGGTTATTAATGGACGTCCATGGCATATATGTAAGTACTGTAAAGGATGCTGGGTGAATAGTACCCAGGACAACGTGACCGTGTGTATGTGGAATCATACAACAAGCTATGGGTTATTAATGGACGTCCATGGCATATATGTAAGTACTGTAAGGACGTATGATTAGCTTGGGTTTCCTGTGTCAGCCGCCTCGCTCTCATGTCATGTACAGTATTTTCTCAGATATATCAATCATTTACTTGATGACATTGCTTCATAAATTACATGTGGACCTAGTAGTTGTGTTATGATGACACGAATATGGAATGCGGAATAATAATAATAATAATAATAAGACTTTATTGGATAAACTTTATAGTACAAATAGTACAAATATCAACATCAACAGTTATTTTTGTCACAACAATTTTATTCAACATTTAATTTCAACATTTCAAAATCAGGATGTTTTTTTCTCCTTTTGTGTTCGTTCTTTCTAATCTGGTTAAAAATAAGTTATTTATCTAGCTGAAAAACTGCTTAATTATCCGGTAGGAAGTTCCAACACATCCGTTTTAGAGTCGTTTTCGTATGAGTGGGAAACTTTATACAGTACGGAGTTAGGTCACGCTGCGGAATCAAAGACATCGTATTCAACCAATCACAGCACGCGAAATCATTTCTCAACCAATCAGAATGCTTGGATACCGTCACCGGATGGCACGAATCGTACCGAAACCTCTTCCCACTCATACGAAAATCACCTTATTCGGCTGTGCTCCGCCTCGTTTTTTAACCATCTTAATTCTCGGCGTTTTGAAATCGATCGGAGAAAGAACTCTTTCATTGACACAGAGTCGTTTTCGTATGAGTGGGAAACCTACGGTACCGTGCCACTCAAATGACTTCCTTTCTGAACCAATCAAAAAGAGTGCAGATGCATCTCATCCAATCAAACTCTTTCAATACGGCACGATACTGTAACTTTCCCACTCATACAAAAACGACTACCTTATTACACTTTATTTTCGCGACACTTTAATTTCGCGATTTTTTTTAAATCGCGAAATTCGCGAAATTAAAGTGTCGCGAAAATAAAGTGTAATAATATAAGGTATATCATAGCTGAAATTAAAATTTAGATGAACTATTTATTGCACATGAAATTCAACACGGTCGTTACTTGTTTTTCAGGACACTCTACATGACACGCACAAAGAGGCCTTGAAATACATCTCTCTCATTGGTTGTTCAGTGTCAATCTGCTTTTGTTTTCTGACCGTGGTGGCTCTGACTTTAACAATGTAAGCAACACTCCCCTCCCCAACGTTTTTTGAAATAGGTGTATAATATTCTCTGCTTGATAGCACATGGGGGCAGTCGTTCCCCTCAGTCGGTGGTCAATAATGAGATTCAAGGACTTTTAACAGCTGATTGGTATCACGCAATAGTACCAATGAAACAATAGAACAGACAAAAGACATTACACTATTTAGTGCTATTTAAAGTTATTACTTCATGGTTTTAACATTTGCACTCATTTTAGTTTTGACTACACTTCAACAGCACGCACGCTACCTCATCTTTATCTATAACTATTCATTGTACTGTGATATGTTGCCATTTCTTTATCTCCCTTCCACTTTGATAATAGCTTCTCATGAATAATTCATGAGAATTTTAGTCAATCAGGGAACTTTATTTTGTCACGTGCATGAGCCTTGAAACCCAGTGAAACGCAACTTATAAAGGCCCAGACATACGATGCCATTTTTCTTGCAACGTTGCGCAACAAGAGTTTTTTTTGGGGTGTCACACGATACAACTTAACGTTGCGCGCAACAGTTGCAGAAGTAGAACTCGATCCTACTTCTGCAACTGTTGCATCGTGTGTCCGGGCCTTAACAGTGTGTGAATTAGTAACAATGTGTAAACGAATCGTTGTTCTAGGCGTCACCCAATGGAGAAGAAGGCTCGCTATGAGACTTTTAGACTACACATCAACCTCGTTGTGGCCATTGGACTTTCACAGATTTGGTTCGTCGTGGGATCATTCTTGGTGGACGTTGATCTCGTAAGTTTTGCAGTCCGATTTGTTTCATTCTCATGGCTAAAATAAATTGGAGTTCGATAAATTAACAACTACTTATAAATTACAATGCTGTCTCTTCAAACTGAAGTTTTATTGAAAACTGTCAAGCTTTCGGGCTAAACACCCTTCATCAGAGCTAAATGCTTAAAATCTAATTACAACGGCTATACGTATACGAACGAAAGCAAACAAGCAAGCTCGTGCGCAGACAAAGCGAACTTATATAAATTACTTGTTTTAACTGACGTGACAATGTATTTAGCAGTACTGTGTACACGACTCTCACACTCACACATATCCATTCATATCTGATATCATCCAATTGAAGTGATTCTAGAGTGGATTTGCAGTGTACTTGTAGATTACTTCGAAGATATTGTTGATATCTTGAAGACAGGGCAGCAAAGGGGATACGCGTGACGCGTGATTTGACCAAAAAATGGAGCGTGAATCGTGAAATTCATAACAATTCGAGCGTGATGCGAGAATTTATGTTTCAACGCGATGCGTGATCGTCCCTTTTGACCGACTCTGATTCGTGATTTACCGCTGTTATGCTCTGTGAAACGTGAACGTTTAGGATCTAAACATTTTCGCGCGTGAAATTCCAAAATTTTGGCTAGCGCTCGTGATTCGTGAATTTCGGACATTTTGGTCCGTAACGCGTGAATTTACAAAATATGGCGGGAGAGGCGAGATCATGACCCCCCGTCCCCCCCCCCCCCCCCCCCCCCCTCCCCCTTGCTACCCTGTTGAAGAATGGGGGATAAACACACCTTCAGTTTGACCATCGGTATTTAAGCCACTGTTTTACCTCTGTTACAACAGGTTGCCTGTCGTGTTGTGTCTATTTTCACGCATTACTTTCTAACCGCGTCGTTCTGTTGGATGCTGGCTGAAGGGATCAATGTCTACAATAAGATCGTCAAAGTCTTCAGCACCAAGAAATATGGAAAGTTTTACTTTACGCTCGGATGGGGTGAGAAAAACATATAATATATAAGTTTGTTCTTATATCGCGCGTTTCACATTGTCTCAATGCGCTTTACAACCGATGGAGGACTTTTTCGGGCTGCATATGAAGGCGCCTACGGCAACCGAGCAGCTTACAATCATGAGGAGTTAGTATGTTAGTGTGTTATGCCTCCAATTTGAAATAGGCTGTTGAACCTGGTATACAATCCCCTACTCTTACGAAGAGTTCAACAGGTTCTTTTAAGATTAAAATGTCCCCCGTGAACAGGTTAGATAAAGGTCGGGAGACAGGACCTCAGGTTTTAACGTCCTTATCCGAGAAGACGTGAAAGTCTAACCATTTGCAGATGTAATTACAAAGGCAGCACCTTCTCCTCAATTATTTTAAGACCCTGAGTAATGGTCCGGCCGGGACTTGAACTACGAACCTCCCGCATAATAGACCGGTACTCAACCAACTGAGCCAACCGGAAGGCGTAAATATCGTAGATATTATGTGCCTGCTGTAGGTTTAGCTTGTCTAAAGGTATGAACACACGGTACAACATTGCGCGCAATATTGCTGGCCACATGCACATTTTCAGCGTGTCTATACCTCGACAGTTTGTTGTGCGCAATATTACCGGCAATCACATGACTTCACCGTGTCTGTACCTCTGTAATTTGTTATTCGCGCACTGTTGCAGAAGTAGGATCGCAATGTGCTTCAATAAGTGGGCTCGCAACAACTGCAGAGGTGGGCACATGCTACATTTATATTGCCAGCAATATTGCACGCACTGTTGCCCTGTGTGTCTGTACTTGAAACGTTTTGTGAGTGAACCGCCATTTTCGAGGAACAAAGTGGACCGTTGTCTTTACCTTCATGATTTATCCGTTTCATTGTTTCGTCGATGTCGTAGGTTTCCCACTTGTCATGGTAATCGTCACATCAGCAGCCGTATTCAACAAATATGGAGCGCAGAAAATGTAAGTAAATTTATAAATACCAGGCAGCTGAGTGATAACGGAATGCATGAAGAAGGTTTGACGCGCTGACATTTCTATTAAACATCCACAGTTGTTGGCTACACAAAGATGTCATCTGGGTGTTTGCAGTACCTGTGATGGTGGTCATAGTGGTAAGTCATGATTACGTAATACATCAAACACTCAAAAGATAGCTTCCTCCAATTTCATAACAACGAGAAGTGGGTACAAAACGAGGTGCATCCGCGTTTTTTTTATCCAACTGTGAGGTGTTTGAAAATCGGAGGAAGCAATCGTTCTCGTGTTTGAACTAGCTTCGATTCACAAGCGCACTAACCTACAATAAACTATACGCTCTTCTAGCGTGAAGTCGGGCTTCTAAATGAAATGTAGCCTATTTGAACTAAATATAGATATCTTATAGTGCGATTAAAACAGTGTTTGGTTACTCGTCGTTGCGTGACTCGAGCTCGGCAGAACATGCTTTCCTTGCAATTTCAGTACTGCGATTTCACAAACTCAGCGAATCATGAATGACAATGACATAGTTTATTTGGTACCTGGTACCATAAATATATCCATATAAATACAAATATCGTATACATAAACTAGACATCGCAGAGTGATTAAACAATGTTTGGATGAAGTGTAAATATGGGTTTACCTCGACGGCTCGGTCGGCTGAAAACCTCACAACTGTTCTCTTCACTGCGTGTATCAACTCACTTCGATTCGTTCTAAGTTCTAAAGATCTCTAAACCCTTTGCAGTGCTAGTATTGGATTGATAAATCCATATCTCTATGAATTATTGTGGTTATTTTGAAAACAAGACGACATAACCTTCCTACAACATGGTTTGTGAATCATGTTGTTAGAGTCTTCGGTGATTAGCTTAGCGGCCGGCACAGGGCGCCTGCGCTGTAGAACCCAGTTTGCGATTTGAGGTCAACGACAAAGAATGGATCTCATTTTTAGAGTCGGAGCTTCCACAGGAAGCCCGACTAATAATCTGTCTATGGTCTCGTACTTTCATCAGTTTCTCGGTGGTTGGAACCCCTGATGAAACACGTACTTGCACTCATTTTTAATATCTTACTTCGCAAGTCATAGCTTCATTTCCCTTCTTTTGCAGGCGTTCTTAGGGGCGGTCCTAAAAATCCTTATTTTAGGATCGCTCCTAAGAACGCATGCAAAGGAGGCTATAGCTTCACGAGTGTCATTGTGTTCTATCGACAGGCCAACTTGTTTGTTCTCTTGTGTGTTGTTTATGTACTGCTGCGCAAGCTATAGCTTCATGAGTTTCATTGTGTTCTATCGACAGGTCAACTTGTTTGTTCTCTTGTCTGTTGTTTATGTACTACTGCGCAAGCTATAGCTTCATGAGTTTCATTGTGTTCTATCGACAGGCCAACTTGTTTGTTCTCTTGTCTGTTGTTTATGTACTACTGCGCAAGCCATAGCTTCATGAGTTTCATTGTGTTCTATCGACAGGCCAACTTGTTTGTTCTCTTGTCTGTTGTTGATGTACTACTGCGCAAGCTATAGCTTCATGAGTTTCATTGTGTTCTATCGACAGGCCAACTTGTTTGTTCTCTTGTCTGTTGTTTATGTACTACTACGCAAGCTATAACCTCATGAGTTTCATTGTGTTCTATCGACAGGCCAACTTGTTTGTTCTCTTGTCTGTTGTTTATGTACTACTGCGCAAGCTATAGCTTCATGAGTTTCATTGTGTTCTATCGACATGCCAACTTGTTTGTTCTCTTGTCTGTTGTTTATGTACTACTGCGCAAGCCATAGCTTCATGAGTTTCATTGTGTTCTATCGACAGGCCAACTTGTTTGTTCTCTTGTCTGTTGTTTATGTACTACTGCGCAAGCCATAGCTTCACGAGTGTCATTGTGTTCTATCGACAGGCCAACTTGTTTGTTCTCTTGTCTGTTGTTGATATACTACTGCGCAAGCTATAGCTTCATGAGTTTCATTGTGTTCTATCGACAGGCCAACTTGTTTGTTCTCTTGTCTGTTGTTTATGTACTACTGCGCAAGCCATAGCTTCATGAGTTTCATTGTGTTCTATCGACAGGCCAACTTGTTTGTTCTCTTGTCTGTTGTTTATGTACTGCTGCGCAAGCTATAGCTTCATGAGTTTCATTGTGTTCTATCGACAGGTCAACTTGTTTGTTCTCTTGTCTGTTGTTTATGTACTACTGCGCAAGCTATAGCTTCATGAGTTTCATTGTGTTCTATCGACAGGCCAACTTGTTTGTTCTCTTGTCTGTTGTTTATGTACTACTGCGCAAGCCATAGCTTCATGAGTTTCATTGTGTTCTATCGACAGGCCAACTTGTTTGTTCTCTTGTCTGTTGTTGATGTACTACTGCGCAAGCTATAGCTTCATGAGTTTCATTGTGTTCTATCGACAGGCCAACTTGTTTGTTCTCTTGTCTGTTGTTTATGTACTACTACGCAAGCTATAACTTCATGAGTTTCATTGTGTTCTATCGACAGGCCAACTTGTTTGTTCTCTTGTCTGTTGTTTATGTACTACTGCGCAAGCTATAGCTTCATGAGTTTCATTGTGTTCTATCGACATGCCAACTTGTTTGTTCTCTTGTCTGTTGTTTATGTACTACTGCGCAAGCCATAGCTTCATGAGTTTCATTGTGTTCTATCGACAGGCCAACTTGTTTGTTCTCTTGTCTGTTGTTTATGTACTACTGCGCAAGCCATAGCTTCACGAGTGTCATTGTGTTCTATCGACAGGCCAACTTGTTTGTTCTCTTGTCTGTTGTTGATATACTACTGCGCAAGCTATAGCTTCATGAGTTTCATTGTGTTCTATCGACAGGCCAACTTGTTTGTTCTCTTGTCTGTTGTTTATGTACTACTGCGCAAGCCATAGCTTCATGAGTTTCATTGTGTTCTATCGACAGGCCAACTTGTTTGTTCTCTTGTCTGTTGTTGATGTACTACTGCGCAAGCTATAGCTTCATGAGTTTCATTGTGTTCTATCGACAGGCCAACTTGTTTGTTCTCTTGTCTGTTGTTTATGTACTACTACGCAAGCTATAACTTCATGAGTTTCATTGTGTTCTATCGACAGGCCAACTTGTTTGTTCTCTTGTCTGTTGTTTATGTACTACTGCGCAAGCTATAGCTTCATGAGTTTCATTGTGTTCTATCGACAGGCCAACTTGTTTGTTCTCTTGTCTGTTGTTTATGTACTACTGCGCAAGCCATAGCTTCATGAGTTTCATTGTGTTCTATCGACAGGCCAACTTGTTTGTTCTCTTGTCTGTTGTTTATGTACTACTACGCAAGCTATAGCTTCATGAGTTTCATTGTGTTCTATCGACAGGCCAACTTGTTTGTTCTCTTGTCTGTTGTTTATGTACTACTGCGCAAGCTATAGCTTCATGAGTTTCATTGTGTTCTATCGACAGGCCAACTTGTTTGTTCTCTTGTCTGTTGTTTATGTACTACTGCGCAAGCCATAGCTTCATGAGTTTCATTGTGTTCTATCGACAGGCCAACTTGTTTGTTCTCTTGTCTGTTGTTTATGTACTACTGCGCAAGCCATAGCTTCACGAGTGTCATTGTGTTCTATCGACAGGCCAACTTGTTTGTTCTCTTGTCTGTTGTTGATATACTACTGCGCAAGCTATAGCTTCATGAGTTTCATTGTGTTCTATCGACAGGCCAACTTGTTTGTTCTCTTGTCTGTTGTTTATGTACTACTGCGCAAGACCATGGCGTTTTCTGCGATGCCAAACAAACCAAAGGAAAACCCTAAAGTCAAGTAAGTAAGGCACACGTAAGCATTATTTAAAATCAAGGTGGCCACGTAGCGTTATGAAACAGATAGAAATTGAAGGAAAGTTGAAGTGCAAATAAAAAGAAAGAAAGAAGAAAAGAAAAAGAAAATGATACAAATGTTACCATTGTGACTCGAACCCGCGTGAATGAGACAATTGTATGCAAGACACTAAAAATGGGCCATACACCCAGACACAATGCTGAGTCAGCAGTGTGTTACGTAGGTTTATCAGAAAAAGTATTTCTCGAAAAATATAGTTTCAAAAGATATTCCTAAAAGAGGTAGCGAGGTCAACAAAGCAGTGCAGGTGTGAATGATTGCGCCATCTTAGTTCAGTTCCCAGCCTTTCTTTACCCAGACTCTTGGCCAGATCAGTCTAAATTTGTTGATCAAGTTTTAGACAGATCTTCGAATTCTTATACTACTTACATTAATTATACGTTTTGTCCATGGTTACTTAATGCATGTATATTTTACATCGATTCTTTTTCTCTCTTTCAGACGCACTGTCAAAGTCACCGTTGTTCTCCTTCCTCTGCTGGGCCTCACTTGGGTGTTCGGTTTCCTGGCTATTGATAAGAATTTTATCGTCTTTCACTACTTGTTTGCAATCATCAATTCTCTACAGGTATTTAATGACCTAATTCCATCCATATCAGGAAGGCAAAGAGATGTCTTCGATTATTTGCGCCTACTGAATGCACAGTGCTCAAGAAGCGCGTTGTAGTAATACGCTTTACCTAAGCGCGTGCTGTGCCGTATTGAAAAAGTTTGATTGAATGAGATGCATCTGCACGCTTTTTGATTGGTTCAGAAAGGAAGCCATTTGAGTATCACGGTACCGTGTCATATTGAAAGAATTTGATTGGATGATATGCATCTGCATGCTTTTTGATTGGTTCAGCAAGAAGCCATTTGAGTGTCGCGGTACCGTGTCATATTGAAAGAGTTTGATTGGATGATATGCATCTGCACGCGTTTTGATTGGTTCAGCAAGAAGCCATTTGAGTGTCACGGTACCATAGGTTTCCCACTCATACGAAAACGACTCTATGAACTAGTGTGTGTACTGCTATTATACACCGAACCACGCGGCTTGCATTCATCGGTTCACTCAGTCCCTATCAATACTTGTCTTGGATTGTCTGTTTTGTTATTAACTTCTATCGTCGTTGGCTCTTGTAGGGATTCTTCATTTTTGTCGCCCATTGCTGGATCAACGACTCGGTAAGAAGAAAAAACATTACCAGTGAATGCTGCGCTATGACGCTAACTTGCACTTTTACATACTACCTTTACATACATTGGTATATACCAAGCCAAATGCATCTGCCAAATGCATTTCCCTCATATAAGAGGGTCTGAATGGGGTTAACTGACAACGACTGACACATAGATCACTCAGACCCATTCAGACCCTAATATAAGGGCAACACAATTAAAGTGCCTATCACCCCTGTGAGATTGTTTTATAAATCCATTCAATATTAACTGAATAGTTAGTGAGTTCAGTATTTTGTGATTTGAACCTTGCGTTTATGAGTTATAGAGGTTTGAAATCTCTAATTTGCATATTGAGATTTCAATTCCCAAAGTTTGAAGAGCGCGCACTTTAATTTTCCTGATTTACTTCATCCTCTGATGTGATATCATGTGATTCCAGATCCGCACTGCCTTGTTGGAAAAGCTCCCATCTCTTCCCCAATCGAGTAAATACCAATCCAGTGTCAAGTCTGGCGGCATCGGTGGTGAAGGAGATGCGCAGAGAGGGAGTCAGTTGGAGTCGGGTACCTATGACCAGGACACTGTTACGGCATCCGTACCAATGCCGGTACACATCACCATGTCAACCGTCCAATTATTAAATCTCGGCAAGAACTCCCCCGAGCCACAAAGAAAGTCCGAGGCAATCAACGATTGTATGGAACACGATAATCAGCTCCCTGGATTTGCGCAGTAAAATGACCTGGGTACCAGCGGTCCGAGATGGCCTGGGAAGAAGAAGAGAAAATAATACTGTCTGCAGAACATTTATTTTGAACAAGACTTTCGCCCGTTTCCACTTCTGGGATTGGCTGAAATGCAAGTAGATATAGGTGTGCGAAGATAGTGACCTATTCAGACTTTTCTCAAGTTTTTCCTAGTTATGTGGGGTTGATAACTAGATATCAACCTGGTGGTCATTAACCATTCCGGGCGATATGCTCAGATACACACTCTGCAAGACCAAAATAAACTGAACAAATGAAGGTCTATTATTGCAACTATTTGGGGGTTATGTATACTTATTATACCTTGGGATAAACGTTTTTAAGAGGTAAATAAATTGGATAGTTTGTGTCCTGGAAAACTATATTTTCACGTTCCTGGACACACAATGAGCTATGTGTTCCAGGAGCTGGTTGGGTGATCTAACTTATTTGTTCCTGGAGCTGGTTGGGTGATTCAACTTATTTGTTCCAGGAGCTGGTTGGGTGATCCAACTTACTTGTTCCAGGAGCTGGTTGGGTGATCTAACTTATTTGTTCCAGGAGCTGGTTGGGTGATTCAACTTATTTGTTCCAGGAGCTGGTTGGGTGATCCAACTTACTTGTTCCAGGAGCTGGTTGGGTGATCTAACTTATTTGTTCCAGGAGCTGGTTGGGTGATCCAACTTATTTGTTCCAGGAGCTGGTTGGGTGATCTAACTTATTTGTTCCAGGAGCTGGTTGGGTGATCTAACTTATTTGTTCCAGGAGCTGGTTGGGTGATCCAACTTATTTGCTCCAGGAGCTGGTTGGGTGATCTAACTTATTTGTTCCAGGAGCTGGTTGGGTGATCTAACTTATTTGTTCCAGGAGCTGGTTGGGTGATCCAACTTATTTGTTTCAGGAGCTGGTTGGGTGATCCAACTTATTTGTTCCAGGAGCTGGTTGGGTGATTTGTTCCAGGAGCTGGTTGGGTGATCTAACTTATTTGTTCCAGGAGCTGGTTGGGTGATCTAACTTATTTGTTCCAGGAGCTGGTTGGGTGATCTAACTTTTGTGTTCCTGGAGCTGGTTGGGTGATCCAACTTATTCTTCGCAGTTCAAACGTTATGGTGGTAAATAGCACAAATAATGTAAAGAATAAATGTACTTGTTATACCTCTTAAATCAAGCGGCTCTTTCGATTGGTTGAGAACGTGTCACGTGTCATGGAACAAACTCACTAACTCCCTAGGAAAACAACAGCTTGAACTATGAACTCGCACGTGATCAACTCGTGCAGCGTGAAAGCGCGGCGAATTTGCAGTCAAAGTTCTATATTTGAGTTGAGAGGTATAACAAAACCCTTAATGGAATAGTTAACTATTTCCCTCGGGGCCATACATTAAGTGTATAGGTGGTACTTAGAGTTATCATACCATATAAGGTATCTTAGAGTTATCATACCATATAAGGTATCTTAGAGTTATCATACCATATAAGGCATCTTAGTGTTATCATACTATATAAGGTATCTTAGAGTTATCATACCATATAAGGCATCTTAGGGTTATCATACTATATAGATATCTTTAGAGTTATCATACTATATAAGGTATCTTAGAGTTATCATACCATATAAGGTATCTTAGAGTTATCATACCATATAAGGTATCTTAGAGTTATCATACCATTTAAGGCATCTTAGAGTTATCATACCATATAAGGTATCTTAGAGTTATCATACCATATAAGGTATCTTAGGGTTATCATACCATAAGGTATCTTAGAGTTATCATACCATGTATAATCTATCCATAAATAACTGTAACAGAGACGAGTAAACGCTGATATAGTAGTTGAATAGTAACTGAATAAACAACATTTAAAGCACCCTACTTGATTACTTAGTTTTGCACGTCTGCAAAAGAGATTGTCAAAGCAATACAAATTAAATGTGAAATGATACAATAAATGACAACTTTTAAAACTACTGTTCAATGCGCAGTGAATAGGGACTGAAAGTGTCGAAACTAGTGTTACCAGGGAGCTACTAATAGGTTTGGGACCAACTTTAGTAGATTTTAGGAATTCTCCACGGGTAATAGGCTTTGGTTTTGGTCGATTTTGAGACGTTTTGCATGGGCTATAGGCTTTGGTTTTGATCGACTCTTGGGTTATTTTGAGACGCTTTGCATTGGTCTATAGACTTTGGTTTTGGTCGATTTTTGGTCATTTTGAGAGGTTTTGCATGGGCTAAAGGCTTTGGTTTTGGTTGATTTTGGGTCATTTTGAGACGTTTTCCATGGGCTTTGGTTTTGGTCGATTTCTGGGTCACTGTGGCTTTGGCTTTGGTCGATTTTTGGGTGATTTTGTGATGTTTTGCATGCATGGGCTATAGGCTTTGGTTTTGGTCCATTTTGGGTGATTTTGAGACGCTTTGCATGGGCTATATAGGCTTTGGTTTTGGTCGATTTTTTGGTCATTTTGTAATGTTTTGCATGGGCTATAGGCTTTGGTTTTGGTCGATTTTGGGGTCATTTTGAGTGGTTTCGCATGGGCTATAGGCTTTGGTTTTGGTCAATTTTTGATGATTTTGTGATGTTTAGGCTTTGGTTTTGGGCCATTGTTGCTTGATCAGCTAAAACCAAAAGCAACAACCAATGGCTCAGGCTCAGGCTCAGGCTCAGGCTCAGGCTCAGGCTCAGGCTCAGGCTCAGGCTCAGGCTCAGGCTCAGGCTCAGGCTCAGGCTCAGGCTCAGGCTCAGGCTCAGGCTCAGGCTCAGGCTCAGGCTCAGGCTCAGGCTCAGGCTCAGGCTCAGGCTCAGGCTCAGGCTCTGCTTTCTCGAATTGGTTCCGAAGGAAAATGCATTCGCTTCTTTCTCTGATTGGTTCCGAAGGCGAAGACATTCCATTGTTCTGAATTACTAAGCTGTGATTCGTTCAAAATGTTACTTACATCTTTTTCGGAAAACCATTCTCGTACCCAGAGCTCCTCGGTCGGTCGTTGCTTCTCCCGTCGGTGGCTCTGGTAACAGCCATTTCTAGGCCGATGCTGATTGGTCCAAATGTCCGCGCATGCGCGACTTTCATTTGAAACTGCTCAATCGTGATTGGTCAATCTATAACGATGCTCGGAGCTTTTTAGAAGAGAATCCTCTGCGCATAGGTATAACACACAAAACTGACTCTTTTTCTAACGGGCTCAGATGGATTTTCAAAATGGCGGACGGTGTGAATGGTGGTCATTGCTACTATTTTCTGCTAAGAAACTGCAATGATTTTACTGGTCACAAAGAAAAACACGCAAGTTTGGTTCTGTACTTGTTTTCGCTTCTCTTCTGTCGAGGCAAGTGATTAATTTACGCTATAAATTACCTCCTTCAACAACGGACTACGATACCGTTGAGACAGAACAAAATCAGTTGGCTTCGTTTCGGGTTCCTTTGCAAAAAAATAAGCATCCATATAAAATGTCGTGTTTTTGTGAATGTTAAAAGAGTACAGAACAAGATTGGTGGGGTGTATTTTCTTCCCTTCTCAGTAAATGTGCAGATAAAAGTACAATCTTGTATTAAAAGACTAATAAATTACTTGCCATATCATGTTGTTGTATTTGAGTAATACCCTGTGTATCATTTGCCCTAGTTTTTCCCCAAGGCAGACTCAGTGAAGTCTATTGATGAGAAATATTTCAGCATATTTCGTGTATCAGTAGTATTCTACATATATATAAGCTTAATACATATATTTTAACATATTTTATATTTTAGCTTTCTTTCTTTCTTTCCTAATATATTAAGTTAGCCTGTTTTGAAGATGTAGAAATGCTTCATTAAACCGTTATTATTATTAATTATTATTAAAAGGCTGTATGCATTCTTATTTTTGAGAGGGGAAGTACACTATGCTGTTGTCATCCCCTTGATTATATTTTATAAATAGAGGTTATTAGTCGGCTAAGCATTGAATACGTCTATAATACTGTGTAGTAAAAATTCACAGCCGTATTAGATGCTTAATTAGCCGGTTAATAAATTGTTTATTATATATTTTGTCAAAGAAACTAGCTATTCTGGTGAAAGAAAAAACAACAAATTACAGTGAAAACTTGGAAATCTCTGTACGAGCGCATGCTAGCCAAAACTGTAGAATTTCTCACGCTGATTGGTTAATTTTCATCACACGATTGTGCATGATTGATTGGAAAGCCAGTTTGAAGTAACCACACAAAATACGGTCCCATATTTTGTGTGCTCTCGTGCATATTTCGTGCATTCTTTGACACAAAATACAATAGAGTAAAATATTTAACTTCACCTAGTGGGTACTGATCAGCATTACATGCAAAAATATAAAAGGACCTGTGAAGCACATTTTGGTCTAGGCCAGCCTGTGTTCTCTAAGGTTACTACAAATAAGAAGTCAACCTGGCCTCGGGACAATTCAATGAAACTTTTACAACTGTAATTTACAAGTGTAGCCATTGTTCTTGTAAAAGTTTTATTGAAAAGTGTCTGATTGGGAGGGTGGGGTAAATTTCAGCCTGCAGTTTCTAAATATACTTGCTTTTGCATAGCACGCTCAATTCTGGGTGTCCTCTTGTTTTATTCAAGAGTGTCATAAACATCTACATGTAATAAAAATAAATACTTCAATTTCCTTAATTTGCATACTCTTTCTGCAATCCTGCACCTTTGTGTCACTGTCTACCCTACTACATGTAGCAGAGTTTTTTCTACTCACCAGGAAAGAGGCGCAGGGTAGCCACTGTCATGCACATTATTGAAAAATCTCCAAATAAGTCTTAGGCATAATGACCCTCTCTTTCCCTCTTTCCTTTCCCTCTGATTAAAGTGAAATACAAATGTTTATCTTAGCTACAATATCTAACCATGCAACTAGGAAAGGCTTTCTCAGTGAAATTTCTTTGAAAATACGGGCTCTGGTTGCATGGTTAAATAATAGTAATACATTGTCAAAATGGATTTCTTGCAATAGTCCCTTTTCGCGTTCACAGATCCCCCAGAAACCGCTGTACTTATTGATATCAGACGCATTTGTACAGGGTTAGCCTCGAGTCAGTGAAAATTATCAAATACAATGTATCAACAAGAACACGAAAAAATGTTTACATGAAACAATAGAAACATTTTTTGAATTGCACGGACTGTTCTCTGAATCGAGGCTAAGCCTGTAGTAAATGCGTCTTTTGTCAAGGACAGCGGTCATCTCTAAACAACGCGAAACTGGAGTATTTGAAACTACAACAATAATATTATTATTGTCAAAAGTTGGAATCTACAATGTAGAATAAATCTGAATAAATTATGAAATCTACAACAGTCTATTTGTAGATTTCATAATTTATACAGATTTATTATTTATTATTTTTACTGCACTTGCAGTCACATAATGGATGGTGAAATATTTTGAGACAATAATTATATCACATCCATCATTCCCTAATCTGCCAAAGAGCATATAGACACACTAAACATTGACATGTGAGAATGGAACAGTGGATGAAAAGATGCAAGACAAACTGACAAATAACCTAATGTTCCTTGGGATGCTACCTCTGACGATCAATCTAAGCCTGGATGATTACATGTACCGTGTTAAGTTGGTCTTCTCTGAGGATAGTTATGATAATTAAAAAGTTGAATTAAATAACACAGAAAACAATGTCAAATATTACACATCTTCTCTGATAGAGTCTATGTGTACCGGAAGTATGTTTCCATTGGCATCCACCACTTCTGGTGTTTCTAAAAATAGATTTAGTGAAATTAAGATATCCCAAGGGCAATACAGCGAGACTCCCTTGGCTCTGTCCCTTATGCCCTCTTGGAGCCCAGGGTTAAAATAGCTAACCTAGGGTAAAATATTAAGAATTAACACTAGGTTAGTGAATTTATCCCCGGGTTAGCGTTAGCACGCTTTCGAACAACCGGGCCCAGATGTCAAGCTACAGGATATCAATAATTATATAAGTATAT
Organism: Actinostola sp. cb2023; assembly: GCA_033675265.1. NCBI lineage: Eukaryota > Metazoa > Cnidaria > Anthozoa > Actiniaria > Actinostolidae > Actinostola > Actinostola sp. cb2023. The sequence goes on from JAUJYZ010001483.1 coordinate 162,406, forward strand.
ATAATGTACAAGAAATACTATTTAAAAATAGTATTACATACATGTACATTTTATGTACTTATTATAGTAGCTGAGTTTAATTATTGAAATCTGTAGGATTTTTTCTGTAAATGGCTGCAAGAAAAGCAAGAGTGTTACAAGAAATCCAGTGATTATTACTCAACATTCAACAGAATCCTGAGCCATTTCATAAATTAATGAAAGTATTAGCTTGGTATTACCTTACAAGTACATTGTAAGTTTTGGCATTAAAAAAATATATAAATCATATTTTTTAGAGTTTTTATTTGGTTCTGCACATATATTACAGGAAATGAAAACAAACTAAGCTAAATGAATGTCACTGTTTTACTATATTAGCAAATATGAAAAGAAAGTGCATAAATTCTATATGTAATTAACTGTAGGGTGACTGTACCAGTGGTGGTTAAAGTAGTAACAACATTTACAACTGTAAAAGTATCTATTTACAACCTCCCAGATCTGTGAAGCGTGGCTGCATGGTGCAAAAAATATAAATTTATGTTTCGATCAACATCTGTCAGAGCCGTTCAGAACATCAAATCTCCACTACTGGGTCAAATAAGACTGATTACACTAGGGGTATATCCTTAGTTATAGCCTGCGTAGGCAGGCTCTAGGAAAAAGGGTGGTTCAATTGCCCTATACCATTATGACGTAACGGCTTATTTATGAGGGGGACAGAATCGTAAAGAACAATAGAAATTTGAACTAAATCTGCTCTGCTGAGGTTCGCTTGATTTCAAATTGGCTAGTTTCCAGATATTATGTTCATCGATACTTTTCCCACAATATTTACTGTGTTTGGTGACTTTTATCGCTTTCAGACGGTCTGTAAAATCCATTTATGGGAAATCCTTTGTGTTGTTGCTGTTTTGTCCCCCTCTAGCGACCATGATCCTTAGCGTTTAAACAATAGATTGTTTTGATGTGACGTCATAGTGGTATAGGGCAATTAAGCTACCTTAGTTCCAAAATGTCAGATCTTATTTGTTCCTAAGGTATATAAGCAACCATGAGTGTCTTGAGTCAGAATTATCAACTGATATTATGATGCAAAAATCATCACACATGAGCAACATAGCACAATTATCACACAATTTATGTGGTGGTGGCAGCACATAATTTTTACGCCTAAAATGTACCAACTCTAAAGTGACAAAAGCTACAACTGTCATTCCGGCTGTCATTATCTTATCTCGGGTCATTGATCTTGGGTATCTTATTTACTGACAAACACCCTAAATGGTACCGGCTTAGTCTCTTATGGTCCTTTTAGATTTGTGTTACCCTAAGAGGGTGGTTCACCTTTTATATGGATCCTTTTGTTCCACACGACCCCACCAGCTTTAGCTAAAATAAGTAATATCGTGTTTAAATAAAAGTTATTGTATTGTATTGTAATTTCTGAAGACAAAGGGACTGCTGAAATTAAAATGCTTTAAAATAACTACTCTTCTACATGAGATAGTGTACATGTACTAGCTTCTCTCTCAAAAAGAAGAATGTAAACAGCCTAATAATATTTCTCATCAATAGACTTCACTGAGTCTGCCTTGGGGAAAACTAGGGCAAATGATACACAGGGTATTACTCAAATACAACAACATGATATGGCAAGTAATTTATTAGTCTTTTAATACAAGATTGTACTTTTATCTGCACATTTACTGAGAAGGGAAGAAAATACACCCCACCAATCTTGTTCTGTACTCTTTTAACATTCACAAAAACACGACATTTTATATGGATGCTTATTTTTTTGCAAAGGAACCCGAAACGAAGCCAACTGATTTTGTTCTGTCTCAACGGTATCGTAGTCCGTTGTTGAAGGAGGTAATTTATAGCGTAAATTAATCACTTGCCTCGACAGAAGAGAAGCGAAAACATATCAAGAAATCCCCCATTAAAGTGTGCTGTTGCTCGGCCAGCTTTCCTATGTACATATTTGGGCATTGTACTTACCATATTTGGAAACCCTGTAAATATTTTTCGCTTAAAAGTAAGATTTTTATCGAAAAATCCATCCAAACTTACAGCAAATCGAGTAAATGAATGTAAACATTGTCCTCCATTTTGTAACACGGCCAAAAAGACTGGGAAACCTAACACAGGGGGACCGGTGTCACAGTGATATGTGTACCCCCGTGATATCTGTATCCCCGTACACATATCACTAGGGATATCTGTATCCCCTCCAAGATGGCGGCTAGTGATATGTGTATCCCCTCCCCTCCTCCCCCAAGCTTTTGAACGAATATCCCATGAAGCTTTTCGAAAAGTTTTCGCGGGAAATTTGTTTTTTTTTTCTCCTGACTGCTGTGAGTTCTCAAAAGATGGATTCACAAAAATATAACAACATCGTTAGTTATCTGACAGAAAATGTTTATCCCGCTGGTTTTAATAAGCAATCGAAACTTGTACTGCGACGATTGTGTAAACAATTTTGTTACGATCAGCAGGAATTGTTTTATTTAGACAAGAAAGGAGAATCAATTGCTAAACGTTTGGTAGTGCAACACGATGAAAAGCAACGCGTCTTTGAAGAGTGCCATTCAGCAAATTTTGCGGGTCACACTGGCAGGGATAACACCATACAAAAGATTAAAGATCGCTACTATTGGCCCAACTATTACAAGGAGACTCTTCAAATGGTAAAATTTATTAAGAAAAAAATAAAAAGAATAATAAATAGTTCAGTTTAGCAGCGCGGCCTTCGTGCAAAGCCTCAAAGCTCTTACAAAATTCTGCCGAGATGAAATAATAATTTTCGAATAAATGACATAACAAACTGAATAAATGAAGCCTGATTAAAGTAAAATACGGATTCATACAGACTGTTCCCTTATATGAATTAAAGGTCAATATAAATGATTTTTTACTTTTGAAAAACAGTTATCCGTTTTGCCGTCTAGATTGAAAATTGTGACAGATGTCAACGCAATTCTTCAGAAAAGAAGTCGTATGATGTACTTCATCCCGTGAAAGTAGTATCAACAGTGTGGTATCTTGTGGGCATAGACCTAATCGATGCTGGTGTAGTCTCTAAAAATGGATATAGGTATCTTCTTACCCAAACAGATTACTTCAGTAAGTATGTAGAGGCAGTTCCTCTGGAAAATAAAACAGCTTTGAGTGTAGCAAAAGCTCTATACAAAACATACTGTCGTCATGGGGCCCCAGTGCACATCATATCTGACCAAGGAAGAGAATTTGTTAATCAGGTATATTATACACTTTATAATGCCTGTTCCCACGAGAAATTGGTGAGTTTTGTTTTCCCTCGAACTCAGCGGGATGTTTCCGAATCCCCATACGAAGCCAGTCGAGGGAAACACCAGTTCGAGGGAAAACCCAAAACTCATAGTTTCTCTCGGGACCAGTTATAAGTATCAAAAATAAACTCAACATTAATTCACTGGACAAGATTTTTAAACTTTTCAAAGGCTGAATCATTATCGTTCATCGTATTAAAATGAGTATCCGACGACGATACTCTCTCAATTCAATAAACGGCGGCTTTATAAAACAGCTAAAGTTATTAAAATCATTCTTTTTTTAATTCTGTGTATTCCCGAAGTCTTTTCCATTGATAGGTTCTTGAATTTCTTTACATAACGCTGCCTTTTTAGTTTCAATATTACAAAACCTTGTAAATTTGCAAAACACGGTGTTGTTGACGTCAGTTCGTGATCACGCCACGTTATGTCATGCTCTGATCACGTGCAGTTGGTTGTTGTGAACGACATGACCGCGTGCTTCACTTTTCTTTCCCGCGCAGGAAGCATTTGAATGGTTTCCCGCGCGGGAAAAACAATTGATTTAAACAAGGCCACATGACTAGAAATCCACCAATGGCAGTTGTTGTTACACCCATTGAAAAAGTAACAGATTAGAAAATTAAACCCTCACACTTCCCTGATTAAACCATACATTTTTAGGCCTAATAACGTACAAAGAGCATTGAGGTTGATATGGAATGCGCTTTCTCAAGAATTAAATTATTATTATTACATGAAAAAAATTATCGATTCTGATTGGCTGAGAGCAGTGCAGATTTTAGGAAATTCAGTGCAGAAGAAAAATATATTTCTCGATGTTGAAAAGCTAAAACAATTATATATAATTATATGTATGCTAGAAACGGGTGAATTTTCGAATCGCTCAAAACCACTCAAAAAACACAATTTCTTGTTCAGATTTCTACACCAAAGTGTTCTTTAATTATCAGACTACTGTTATGAAGACATTTTTGAGAATCTCATATCTTTTGAAGTTTTTCTAAGAGCTCATTCCTGAGAACATTCGAAAATCCAACGGTCAAACGAATATTCAATGACGTCACGGTCCACTGATTCTACGTTTGGGCTACCAGTGGTGAGACACTGCAAAATCACAATATTTTACAAAAACAGAGTTCAATAAGATTGTTTTATCATTCACGTTATTTTCTCTCATCTAAAGCAACAACTCTGGAAAAAATCAAGCTGCCATTGTCGAGGAGAACAAAAGCACTTATTTGTAGGAAGTTATCTGCAGTGATGTAGTCGTCTCCTCTCGACCAATGAAAATCCCGGAGAAAATAATGTGAATAATAATGCAATATTGTAAATGACATCAATACAATTTCATAAATACACTAGATCAATATACTAATTATACATGTATTTCTTAATGACTTGATCTTTACAGCTTTCTGAAGTTCTGTTGTCTGAATTTGGTGTCAAACACAGGATAACATCAGCATATCACCCTCAGTCAAATGGTCTAGATGAAAGAACAAATCAGACAATAAAAAGGTAATAATGTACATGTAGTGTTTCAATTGTATAGCAACAACAACATATTTAGCTTTAAATTAATAAATAATAGAACAGCTTCAACCATCGTTCAGAAATCAAGCATGCCATGAAAATCCAAGTTAGAGTAGTATGCGCTGTCAACAGAATTTTCATTGTATTTTGCTCATTAATTATTCATATATTTTTTAAATTATACTTATATTATTGTCTTAGAACCCTCAGAAAAGTAATGAATGAGAAGAACGATGAATGGGATGACTACGTCGATGGTGCTGTATTTGCTGTGAATACAAACAAGTCTACTACAACAAAATACACCCCTTTCTTTTTAATGTATGGACGACAGCCTAGATTACCCTTCGAAGTTGAGAAACTACTGAACAACAGTGAGGAAGAACCTGTTTCAGAATTGGCAGCAAAACTTGGCAATGCCAGTGCTATTGATGACTATGTCCAAAACATGACAGAGAGAAGAGATATATTATTTCCAAAAGTTGAAGACAACATCAATTCAGCTCAAGAGAAACAGAAACAAACATATTTGAAAAGAAAAGGTATCACAAAATGTAGTATGAAAGATGGAGACTTGGTACTGAAAAGGAATATGCTACAAAAAACAAAGCAAGGCCATAAAATGGAGGACCAGTGGATTGGACCATATGTGGTGGAAGGTCTTGATAAGACCAATGGTACATGTAGTCTCCGACAACACATTGGGGGAAACCTCCTCAAGAGTAGGATAAATATTAAAGATTTAAAGATATACCAGCAACAGCCATCAATGCCGTCATGCCATCCTCAACCACCACCGAGTGTAGACAAACAATCACCACCATGCCATCCTCATCCACCACCGAGTGTAGACAAACAGCCAATTCCGCCATGCCACCCTCAATCACCACCGAGTGTAGACAAACAGTCATCACCGCCATGCCATCCTCATCCACCACCGAGTGTAGACAAACAGCCATCACCACCATGCCATCCTCAACCACCACCGAGTGTAGACAAACAGCCATCACCACCATGCCATCCTCAACCACCACCGAGTGTAGACAAACAGTCATCACCGCCATGCCATCCTCAACCACCACCGAGTGTAGACAAACAGTCATCACCGCCATGCCATCCTCAACCACCACCGAGTGTAGAGAAACAGCCAATGAACAAAGATGCCCTTGATAAAATAATTGAAAATCTGGAAGAAAAAGCCCTGGTGAAACTGTATTTAAAAGTTCAAAACGAGATTGAAGAGATAGTACTAGGCAGAGAAAAGAGCTGGCGGTTTGAACTTTTAAATACAGGCAAGAGTAATGAATTCCCCAAACTCAAACCGAGAGACCTCCCTATGAATGTGCACTTTGGTGGATATGATGATGATCAAATTGGATATCATCACTGAACAGCTGAAATGCAGTTTTCCGACGACAGGTGTCGAGTGCCTTTTAAAAGTTCTTCTGCCAGAAGTCTTTTTACGGATTAGCAGAGATGCTTTAAATATCTCCTATGGGGAATCAGAAATATATTTAAAGTTTCTTGGAAGAAGCTTGCATTCATTGAAGAGAAAAAACAACAAACCTGTTGCCAAACAGAACAAAAGGACCACAAAAAAAATAAGGCGTGACGATATTCACAATGGGGAAGAATGCATTTTTGTTAAGGAAGTACATGTACAGCAAGATGAAAGCACATTAACCTGTACAGTTGATAGAGACAGCAACGATAACAATGATGAATCATATAGGTAATATAAATTACAAATGTAGCTACAATGTGTACATTCATCAAACCCATAGATTCTGTGTATATTAACAGTTCTACAAACTAAATCGATGATCAGTTGAGTATTTGTTTAATGCTAGGTATAATAATGCACAATTTGTTATTCCTTAGTCCTCACATTATCCAGTTGCGGACAAAAGCAGACCCATGCATGCGTCTGGTCAATGCCAGAAACATTGGCTTGAACTTTGGAGATGTCATGATTGATATTGGTACAGTACGGCTTACCGTACTCGACTTGTGGACACTGATCAACCCTAACCAAGTCAATAAACTTATCCAAAATGGGTACAAGTTTCCCCGGGGGTTCACTCCAGGGTGGCTCTCAGACACGGTATGCACTTCTGTAATCAATAGTCTTTTTTTAATGTAAATGGAGAAATGAAACTATATGTTAGAGCTATAACTCCTTCCTCTTACACAAATATACTTCTCAATACAGGTCATAGAAGGCTTTTTATGGCAGCTCCATTTGCATTATGGCAACATATTTTCTGCTGATGCGTCTATGTGCCAGATTGTGCAAAATAATTCCAGTACTAAAAGGTTATGGCATGGAGAAACTTTCAAAGACACAAATAAGATCTTCATTCCTATGAATGTTCATCATTCACACTGGTCTCTACTGGTAAGTTTCAGTCCAATATGTTCTAAAGGTTATTATAACATAGGTATGATATAACGTGCGCTCCGATTGGTTGGTTAGCGTGTGTCCATAAGCCCACGGACACACGCTCACGTCATCGGCATAGCGCGTGCTCTGAATTCAATCGGAAAATCAAATCGTTTTATTTGAATTTGCAGTGACTATGTTATTTAAGGAATGGTCAACACTTAGCGTGCGTCCATCGAGTTATGGAGCACGCGGGAATTTTACGCCTCGAGCAACTCTTTCGCTTCTCTCGTGCTCTCCCAAATTCCCGCGTGCTCCATAACTCGATGGACGCACCCTAAGCGTTGACCATTCCTTAAATATACTACCTTTTTTAGATATTCTATTATTACTTGTATCGCAAATTATGTCTTCTTTTATAGTTACATGTAGTTTTTTAGATAAGCTAATAAGTTATGCAATTCAGTTTCGTATCAGTAACGCTAAACTGCAATGTAACCTTTAATAATAAACTATCTATCTATCTATACACACTCTAATAGCTTAAGAAGCCAATGGCTTACCACTTACATGCACATTGTACCATATGAATGATTTTGAAAAAATAATGACATGTAAATACAAAATTATAGAAATTATAGCGACGGTTCAGTGTCGACTAGGCACCATTATTATAATTATAATAATTTATATCATTATGTACTTCTAAATCGCTACTTGAAAAAAATATTTTGAAAGGTAATCGACAGGACAGAAAAGACACGATATTACTTCGACCCAATGCAGGGAAAAGGCCGCACCATATCAACCGCCTCCCAACCAAGCCTTGCCTTGCTAATTCGAAAAATAAGGTACATGCCAAATTATTGATTCCAAGAGTTGATTCCAAGCCTGAAATGTATTGTAAGTATTGTGCAATTAATTACCTGGAGTATATAGGAGTGCTATATGGGTCCTGCCACAGTGAATTGCATGAGATACACATTGCTGATTCCGGCCTAGAAATTAATTTACCCATTCACAAATCTAATTGGCTCTCAGCCATGATCAATAAGAGTACAGACAATGGAAATCTGCATGTGATTTGCTATGAAGAAAAAAGTGAAAAACATCATAATCTGACATTGCTTTTCATTTTGGACCCAGAAGTTGTTTTTCCTTTCAAATGACATCACACTTAAAAGCAACCCCCCTCCCTTGAAATAATGTAGCTGTAGAGATCCATCAAAGAATTCAAAAAATCTGTAATGTGCTTTCCGTGTTTGACTTTGTACTTGTAATTTTCATTTAAAGTTGTGCAGCAGACAAGAGGACAGGATGGGAGAGCAAGAAATGGCCTTGTATTGAACCGGAACACTTTAAACAGACCGACTCCTTTAACTGTGGTGTACTTGTTTGTTTGGTAGGGGCCATAATGTGTAGATTGCAATATTTATATCTGACAAATTAGTTTTATTTATTTGTTTGTTTATAAGTTTGTTTCCTTTTTATCTCTCTTTTTTCATTTCATCAGTTTGCACATAGTATCTGCGAGGGTACAGAAATAATGCAAGAGTTTAACGTCACAACCGAGCGTGACAAAATTGCATCACAGATCTTTGGATTTTGCTATGATGATACAAACGAGTAAGTACAGTACATTTAGTTTGAACTCGATGCATTGCCAACAACTCGATGTTTGTTACAGTAAGCTTATGAAATCATTTTCATATTTAGGAGAAATACCGGAATTTGTAAAGTCTGTAAAGATGCTGGTGATGATGATAAAGACTGGCTTGGCTGTGATGTATGTGGACAATTTTTCCATGCAACTTGCCTCAATTTAGACTATGCAGAGAATGTGACAAATTTCTTCAAGTGCCCTGAATAGCTACAAATTAAAGTCATTAATTGTCTTTAAAAAGTCTTAAAATGAAGACCATGTCTCTTTTTTTTTTTCCATCGCAAAATGCATTTATCATGATTGTGATATTTCCCAGTAGTAATTTCCCTTTGCGTGTTGGTAAACCATTAACATTATTACTCATCAGGGGTTAAGACGTTAAACTGTTGTCATTGTGGTACATGTAGATGACAAACGTGTTTCATACTTCAAGGCCTTGAAGCTTAACCCCACACATGGTTACCAAATAAATCCATACAATAGTGCTACTAGGGACATACATGTAAATGCCAGGTGGGATGAATGGGAGACTTACACTAAAACATGAACATGCGTAAGGTCAGAAACTTAAATGTAAACCGGAAAACGTGAAAGTAAATGGCAAACATTACAACAGAAACAAAAAGGAAGCATACATTAAAAAAAAAGCATACATGTACCTTGATGAATAAATGGCTGGTGAACCAGTGGGTTGGTAGACAATAAAATGGATGATTTGTGCATAGCAGAACAGATGGCTACACAAAATGTGTTTTGGTAGCGAAGCTTAGAAAAAAGCTGGTGGAAAGAAAGAAACATGTGCCAGAAATTTGAAATAAAACCATCACACCGTGACGTAAACGAAAGGTAGAAAGGAAAATATAAAAGAAAAACTAAATAACCCCTGATGAGTAATGTTAAACTGGCTTCCAAATTCATGCTTTAGTGACCATATGAGCTCATATTCTACTATCCTGAAACCCCCCTCCCATCCCCTTTTTTCACATTTTATATCACTCACGTGTCGTCCATTTATCCCTACAACAATAGAGTCCGATTACCCGACTTTTATTATCAATAAATCTTTACTATACTTTTAAACGTGTTCGTACACGTCGACAAACGGTTTCTATGACACTGACAGTGATGGTCATGAAGCTTAAATTATTGTTGGTCACAAGCAGTTGTAAACATCCTAAATATATATACTCACAAACACGTTGAGCCTTAGAACTGTTCAATCCAGATGTGGAAAACTGCATAAATACCTTTTACATATCGATATAAACGAAATAAACAATGCATATACTTTGTGGCCATCCCCCATACACGATGGCCACCATTTTGTCCATGTGCTTGCTCCTCTGGCCTGGGCCAGTGTGTACACAGGGTGCCCAACGAGAAAAACACGAAAACTACAAAAAAATAAAACTTCTTTATTAGATGTAGCTTGCATAAAACATTGAGGTGAATATGATAAATCTATTATTGTTTTGCGTTTTACTTGTTGTTGGTACAATGTATGTGTCTCTTGCAATGTCATTGAAGTGTTGATCTTTCTTGTATCTACAAAACATCTTGCTTATTTAAGACTTAAACTTTATACGTTCTATCATCAAAGCTGCCATGAATACATTTGATGATCTTGATATAAACTTACTATAGAGAAAGCTATGCAGTTAAGCTTATATGTGAATATTCATGATGATTCAGTGTAGATATCATCACGTGTAGTTTAACCGTTTTGTATGGCGTTCGGCGAGATCGAGAGTCAAGCGATAAAGAGTAAACAGCTTATTCGCTCTTATGAGCGGTCTGGTTTTAATAATAAGCTTACTCAGTTAAAATTAATTAAAAAAGTATTTTCGCGAATAAAAAATACATTCTTCTGTACCTGTGAGTATGGCCGATATCTTTCAGCAAAATTTAGTTCAGGCTTGGATACAAAGCTAGTGTTTTGTGTATCCCCACCGGGGGATACAGATATCCCTAGTGATATGTGTACGGGGATACAGATATCACGGGGGTACACATATCACTGTGACACCGGTAAACTCGTGCCCAGTCCCCGTAGCTGGTCTACGAAAAAAGCACAGATTTCTTGATATGAAGTACAGAACCAAACTTGCGTGTTTTTCTTTGTGACCAGTAAAATCATTGCAGTTTCTTAGCAGAAAATAGTAGCAATGACCACCATTCACACCGTCCGCCATTTTGAAAATCCATCTGAGCCCGTTAGAAAAAGAGTCAGTTTTGTGTGTTATACCTATGCGCAGAGGATTCTCTTCTAAAAAGCTCCGAGCATCGTTATAGATTGACCAATCACGATTGAGCAGTTTCAAATGAAAGTCGCGCATGCGCGGACATTTGGACCAATCAGCATCGGCCTAGAAATGGCTGTTACCAGAGCCACCGACGGGAGAAGCAACGACCGACCGAGGAGCTCTGGGTACGAGAATGTCGGAAAACCTGCACGATGGCTATAGTGTCTACTAGCGCATGCGCAGTAGACACAAAGCGTTGAATAAACATTGTATCGATTGCTGTAGCTTGGGTAGGAACTTTGTACAACTTTATTGGTTCTGAGTATAATAAATATAATAATAATAATAATAATAATAATAATAATAATAATAATAATAATAATAATAATAATAATAATAATAATAATAATAATAATAATAATAATAATAATAATAATAATAATAATAAATAATAGTAATAATAATAACTGGACGCTCTAGTAGCGTTAGTCGGGCTTATTAGAGCAAGCAGTGGTTGCTGCGATCGGTAATCTCGACTGAATCTGATTGGCTCTCGACCATTATATCCATATCAATGAAAATTGTCAGTGGCAATAAAGTTCGAGCAAGAGCCCGCGCGCCCTAGACTAATGCATCAAACAATTAGCAAGGTAATTCATTAACGCACTATATGGTTTAGAATGATCATAAAGTATTGTATATGTACAATAATCAAATCTCCCAGCACAAGAATAGTTTCATAATTATAATGGTCGTTCTTATATAGCGCATTTCACATTTCGTTCCAATGCGCTTTACAACCGATGGAGGACTTTTTCGGGCTGCATATGAAGGCGCCTACGGCAGCCGAGCAGTTAACAACATGGTTTATCAATACGAGGCATCTCTTCTTCACAAACCTTGTTGACCGAAGGTTATGTCGTCTTGTTTTCAAAATAACCACAATTTGAGAGATATGGATTTATCAATCCAGTACTTACTGCAAAGGGTTTCGAGATCTTTAGAACTTAGAACGAAGTGAGTTGATACACGCAGTGAAGAGAAAAAAGCAATGCGAGCCGAGGTAAACCCATATTTAGACTTCATCCAAACATTGTTTAATCACTCTGCGATGTCTAGTTTATGTATACGGTATTTGTATTTGTATGGATATATTTATGGTACCAAATAAACTATGCCATTGTCATTCATGAATCGCTGAGTTTGTGAAATCGCAGCCGAAATTGCAAGGAAAGCGTGTTCTACCGAGTCACGCAACGGCCAAACACTGTTTTAATCGAACTAAGATTTACTGCTGGAACTATTCATCAAGTTGACAAACGCTTCAGTGACATTTCGAGAGGACGTCATTGTTCTTTTATGAGCAATCTCAGCTTTTTTATTTGCTCAGAATTTGCCTATCGCTCGGTGAACTTCTGAAGATCCTAACCGAAAGTGACAGACATCAAGTTTGTGAAGAAAGAGGACGATGTGCGATGTCTCGTCTTGATAAGCTTAGCTTGAGGTCAAAGAAGAATACGACAAAGACGACCGCTCTGCATTTTTAGAGTCGGGTCTTCCACAGGAAGCCCGACTAATAATAATAATAATAATAATAATAATAATAATAATAATAATAATAATAATAATAATAATAATAATAATAATAATAATAATAATAATAATAATAATAATAATAATAATAATAATAATAATAATAATAATAAATACAACCATCGAACGTTCTATTGTCGCATTACTCACCTACACGACATGTCAGTCATGCAGATATCTTGCATATCATTTCATATGGTCTATGTGGATTTGCATAACGATGGCACTGAAAAAACTTAATTGAATTAAGGATCGTCATCGATCGCTGCTGACCATTTTAAATTACAATCGACGGGAACAATCCTCTCGAATTCGTTGAGAACTGAACCACTGTATCTAAATCACATCAGTCATCAGTTTCAACATGAAGGTAATCAGTACTTGATGTATATAAGTATAAGTATAACATCGAGAGACCCCAAGCAGTCATCTAACGGCTGTGTAGTTATCAGTGTTCTCAGCTAATACCAAAATATGACTAATAGAAGTAGTTAACACAGTCAACTTTAAAACAAATTGACATCACTTTTTTAAGCGTCTGTCCTGTTATTGACGATAAATTGCGTCAAAACATTGGCAAAGTAGTGTGGATCCACGAGGCGACAGCCGACAGTTTTTCATGTGAAATTTCCTCAAGAAATTCAACTTGGAACGAAGGCATCGCCAGAAATTTCGAATCGACATGCGCAGTTGAACGCGACACTTAGAAAAAATTGACCTCGATTACATTACAATAAATGTATGGAGTCAAAATACTTATATCTCAATATTCTCCTTTAAAATAAAATTGAACATTTACTTTGCCTCCATTTTAACGAACGTAGTTTCTAGCTTTAGTTTAATCGTTGAATTATAAGTACCCCATTATAGAGAAACATATGGCGGATGCCTCAACTACAAAGAGTTCTGGCCCCTGGTGTTTGCCTGTCCTTGCACTGATACACTTACTTTTGCCTCTGGTTCGAAAGACGAAGAACTAACTTAGAATTTCAGCTGGTTTCCAATAGATCCTACAACAATTTTCGGCTCGGTTTTGGACATGTAGTTTGTGCAATATCAAGGCTCGGTGTCATGCTTATATTGGAATCCATTATGGCCGATAAGCTCTAAAAATTGCCTTTTTCTGTGCCATTTCTCGCTTCCACGTCGATCGACGCCATGTTTACATATATTTCAGTCAGGCGTTCCTTTATTGCACGAAAATAGACTAGAAACTAGCTATTCTGCTATCCAAAATCCTCCGCGCGCTCCTATGTTTTGAAATTTTCCGCGCGAAAAAGCTAATACTACATGTTTTACTATGTCTTCTTTACAAAAAGCGTGTACTTTTCCTTACCGAAAGTCTAATTCAAGTATTAGTTTAAGGGAACAACACAAGAACGAGAATGAAGTAGTTTTTGGCTTCAAATTATTTTTTCTTAGTCTGCCACTGCTTTGGCTAGCTGAATGGAGGGAGATCAGTCAAAATCGTCATCGATCAGAAATATCTATATTTAATTTTTGAATCCTGCTATTACAGGCAAATCATTTTCCGTTATATAAACCGTGGTAGCATAACGCATTGCCTTTACGACCAATCAGATACGCTATAACACAATACTTTTGATTGGCAGCCAATTCGTTATGGTTGACTGCAAGTTATTTATAATATTAAGCTCCACCCACTTAGATTCGAAATTTCTGGCGATGGAAAATCGACCATTGATTCTCCATCGATCTTCAGCTTTGTACGCGCCAGTTTGTTTTTATCTGTCTGTCCTCTTATTGATGATGAAAATTAACCAATCAGCGCGCGAGAAATTTGTAAGTTATTGTAAAAACAACGTTTAACATGAAAATATACTAATGAAAGTACATAGGCCGTGATTAATAGCAAAATGGTTGAAGGAAACACTATAATGTTTGCCGCACAATAACATACTGTTTGCGGATTAAAATGAAGAAGAAAAAAATCGAACGAACATTAATTCCAAGGTTTT